>PVKB01002170.1:174253-312578 GCA_004027205.1 Ctenodactylus gundi
GACACTACTGTATTGTGATTATCTGCAGTACGGAAGATGTTATTCCCACCTGCTTCTGGGTTGGTCCAGGGTACCCAAACTGACAGTGTTTCCTGGCGCTAGGAAATGCAGGGGTCAGGTGGGTGGAGCCCAGGCCTCCTGCTAGAGCAAGCTGCCAAGGTGTGAGCAGTTGTACGTGGGTTTGAATGTGTGGCAGAACTTCACCACAGGATCTTGACCCCCAGTGACCCCTGTGAGGGCCCACTCTTCTCATAGATGGAAGCCTTGATTCAAGAGTAGGTTCTGGAAGAAAAAGAACCCATTGGCAGCTCATGCTGGCACATGTCTGTATACCGCCAGTTCCTTGTTTAGGTTTGGGATTTCTGAGTGCTGGGTACTTACCTCCCCATGCTTGAAGGTTATATGACTCCCGACATCTGCACATCTGCGCTGCAGGCCCCACATCTCCTGGCAGTGTCACAGGCTTCCTCATCCTGCAGTCATGTGCTGAGGGCAGTTGAGTAGCACTTTCACTTCCATAGGGGTCTGCTTTGGCCAGGGTGGAGCAGTGTGCATGCATGCAAGTGGCTGTAAAGAAGTGCTTCCTGAGTGGACTGGCTAAGACAGTGCCCTACTTTGAGTAACCCTTGGAGCTTAGAGCTCCCGAGGTTGGACGCTCAGCGGTGAGGGCCTCTGTGGACCAGGAGCCAAGGCCCATGGGGCTGTGTGCAAGCATGGGCCATGAACACAGACTGCAGCGTGATCAAGCTGGACTGTTGTCTCATGGGCAGGAGGCCTCCACAGGATTGAAATACACGCAGGGTGAAGGTGGGTGCTGTGCCAGAAGCTGGCGTTGCTGGAAGAGAACTGGGACAGGCTCTCGTATGGGCAGCCCTCCCGGTTGCACAGGCTGACCTTCACTCCTTCCGATCCCAGTGCCCCTCAGGTCTCACAAAGCCATGAGTTATCATGAGCTCCAAGTTGACTTGACTGTGTCCTGGGATCCTCCTGTCTTAGTGTTGCAGGGCTATGTGGAGTCCTGTGGGAACTGCACTTCAGCTTTTCTAGGTGGGGAATGCTGTCTCCCACATGTACCCAGTCCTAGGGTCATACTGTGCACTGGTAGCTCTTGTCCTGTTGAGTCAGGAGGCTTCAAGGAGGTGAGGATGCCCGTCCCTGTCGTTGAGGCTCCCAGGATGCTCACATCTTTCACCAGCCCTAGGCTTTTTGTTTGCTCAGCACAAAGGAGGGTAGGGGCAATGAATTCAGGTCAGAAGCCAGAGGGACTTTGCATAATGCCTTATTTTCTCCATCTGGAAACTGGGAACAGAAGTGCTTGCTCATGACTATTGGCTGATTGGCTGGAAGCCTCTGAACCTAGAGTATATGGTGGCCATCCACAGCACTATAGTGCCTCGCACAGGGTTCTGTTTTCCTGGGACAGAGAGCAGGAGAATGGAGCTGGGCCTATTCCTCGCTCAGAGCAGTGGGCTTCTGAAAGGCTGTGTCTACTTGCTGTGGGGTGAGGGTGTATATCCAGGCTGTGCCACACATGGAGAATAGTACCAGAACGTCACAGGCATAATGGATCCAGGGCCCAGCTCAGGGAAGGCCGGTTACCATCCTGGAACCCAAGTCCTCTGTGTGTTGGCTTGGGTAGCTATTGTGTACTGTGGCTTCTCCTGGCATCCTGGTCACTGGACCTGGGCTCAGTGGGCTCTCAGGCCCCTGGGGACATGCAGTGCAGTCGGGCTGGGACAGGCTGTGTACTGTGCCTGGCCACTTACTACCCATTGATCATTGATGGGCATAAGCCCTCCAGTGTGTCACCCAGCAGGTGACTCCTGATGGGCAGGACGTGGCTTCTGCCCTGTGGTACCAGGATGGCATGGCTGGCCCACATCATCAGAGTAGCAGCCTGAAGCAGGCTGCTGTCCCCCTCCTGAGTGGGGTCCCCCTTCCAGGATGTGCCGTGCTCACAGCACTGTCCCTCTCCGGGAAGCCAGTGTAAGGAGCAGAGGCCAGGTAGAAGACTGGGCAGGCTCAGACCCCATCATTCCATTGGGAGCATGCTGGCTGCGTGCTGTCTCTCACAGACCTGTGCCTCTTGCCATCTGTGTGTGGATCTTGTAGACCTTCATAGACAGCGATGGAGAGGAGTGAATCCTGCGTGGGCTTCAAGCACCTTCTTCCTGCAATGAATGGGATGGCATGGGTCCCAGAAGTGCTGTCTGTACCCACACCCACATGGCTCCCTCTGGCAGCACCCTTACCTTCATAGATACCCGGGGAATGTCAGCCACTGTCCTGTTGAGTCCTGCGAGGTCTCTGTACCTAAGGCTGGTTGTTGAGGAGGGTCTCTGTTCCCGCCCTGGGTATCAATGGTCCATGTGCCTCAGGCTGGGGCCTTGCCGACCTCACTTTACCATGGTTCTAGCCTTACCCTTCACTCAGAAGTCCCTGGGGAGCCACCTCGTGGGATGGGTGCCTGCCTTGGCCTGTGCCTGTGACATCTCAGGGCACCTGTGTGTTCCATCCTACATTCTGTGTGGACTTGCTCTAGCTCACAGACCATACATGGGAGCATTTTGTATGTGAATTGTTTAACCACAGGATGGTTGGGCCTACTCTCCGACCCCTGGTCCCCGCCCCTCCACCAGAAGGAGCAAGTCTTAATTCATGAATCCTCCAACGTGCAACTTCCTTTGTGCCAGGAGGTAGGAGGTCTGTGGCATAGAGGGTGAGTCACAGAGGGAACTCGGGCGTATGGCAGGTGAGGCGGAGGTTCCTGGTGCTCACCTGAGGGTAGAGCCTGTGGCCACACAGGGTATTGGGGGCAAGCAAGGCCACAACTTCGTGTGAGAGCTTCAGAGAGATGACCCTCCCCAAAGAAGCTTGAAACCAAGCCAGTATGCCCACCGTAGTGGGGGAAACCACACAACCCTAGAGCTGAACCTGGAGCTTTGCTGTCTACAGGATGGTAGCAGAAAACTCTGGATTCTTTTTTTTTTTTTTTCTTGAGACAGGGTCTCACTCTGTGGTCCAGGTTGATTCTGAACTCACTATGGAGCCCAGGCTGGCCTTGGACTCACAGCAGTCCTCCTGCCTCAGCCTCCTGAGTGGTGGGATTACAGGCGTGCACCACCACGCCTGGCTTATGTGGTGCTGGGGAATCAAGCTCTGGTACTTAGCGCTTGACTTAGCACCTGTTAGGCAAGTGCTTTAACCACTGAGCCATTGCTCCAGCTCTCTCTCTCTTTTTTAATATCTTTTTATTTTGTTGTACAACACCAGCATTCCAGGGCTTTAAGAGTTTCAGGTGTTTGACTAGATCAGTTCTAGTTTTCTATTTTTTCCCAGGATTATTTTTACTAGTATGAATTTGTGATATTTAATAACTACATTAAACTTAAAAACTGGATTCTTGACATATAATTTAAGATGCCCAGAATCTGCTCAGTTCCTGCCCAGAGAAGTTTGGCATGTGATCCACAGCCTGGGAAAGAAACAGATGCAGACTGGAAATGGCAGAGGATAGCAAAATTAGCAGAGGGGTGCAATCGCAAGGGATACTGTTCCAGACCTCAGGACCATCAGAGGTGTCACCCGGGGCTCCCTGAGTAAGCAGGCCAGGGTCCACATGGCCAGGGGCTCACACAGCAGGAGGCCTACATAGCGGGGAAGGGGGTGTCTGCGGTGTGGCACCTGCTGCACAGGTCATGCTGCAGCAGTGCCCATGAACTGTTAGGGGCAGTGACTGTCACAACTCTGATACTTGAGTTAGGTGAGCCACAGCTGTGTACGCCTCTGCAGAGCTGGCTCTCAGAGATGCAGGCTTGTTGCCAGCTCCAGCCTGCCCCAGATGGCTCCGGTTGTCCCCCAGCTGTCATTCCTATGACTGGCTATCAGGCAGCCAGAGAGGATGACTGGGGCTGCCTGTGCCTCCCGGTCCTATCCCTGACTTCTGTCCCCTGTCTCAGCAGCATCCTTGAGTGCCAAGGCCTACCCATAGTGAATGGACAGTGTGATCCTTATGCCACGGTGACGCTGGCTGGACCTTTCAGGCAAGTTGCCATCTGTCCTGTCTGGGTTCAGACCTGGTTCAAGGCTGAGCAGCCTCCAGGTCCAGCTCTGATATTGGCAGGCCAGTGCCCCCTGCAGGACAGCAAGGTAGGTGCGCATTGCGGTGGAGTTTGCCCTTTTGACTCCTTGTTCCTTTTATTGCTCTGAAATTGCTATGTGAAAAAGAGATCTTTATGATCTCCACATTGGGTATTTTTGGTTCAGCAAAGCTCCTGATTTGCATGCCATCTGGAGGTGGAAGCAAACAGAAATGTTTATGAGATAAATAAAGGCTGTGACAGCCCAGTTTGAGTCAGGTTCTGAATCAACAGTGTTATTTTTAGGCCTAATCCTTCCTCTTTTAACCGCAGATCAGAAGCCAAGAAGACAAAAGTAAAGAAGAAGACCAACAACCCCCAGTTTGATGAAGTGTTTTACTTTGAGGTTGGTGCTTTAGTGGAAGCCTGCGCAGACTCTGGGCAGGTTGCAGTTGAGCATCTGATACATGGGTTATGGACCAGCAAGGCATCTAGGTACATCAACCTGCGAGGTCCCTCTTCCCCTGAAGAAAAACGCCATTTGCCTCTGCCTGGGTTGGCTAGATTCTAGCTGAGTAACAAGTTGGTGCCACCCAGATTTTCAGGAGTTTGGGGTTGTGGTTTTTTGTTTTTCGGCTGCTGCAACCCAGCTTCCCTGAGCAGGGTGAGGCTTGCTTCCTGGCAACAGAAGGGGTTGATGCAAAGGGGGAAGTGATTCACACCCAGAAACTCTCAGGCTGCCTCTGGGGATATCCAGCCAGCACCAGGCAGGGTTGAGGGCTGAAGCCCTCGTAGGACAATAAGGCTGGTGTCCTGCCATCGGTGACTGAGAGCTTCTCACCACCTGAGCCTGGGAGAGAGGGTGAGCACAGCCTGGGCTCTGTCTCAGAGCTGTACCTATGGAGGAGAAAGCGTTGAGACCAGCTGCCTGTGGTACAGTGGCTGCTCAGGGCTGTGGATGTGGCTTGGAGGACAGTCATAGCCACCATTATCTTACAGTAGGAGTCTCAACCTACTAGATTAAGTTAATAACCACCAAATGAGTCTGAGAAGTCTGAGAACCATGGTCTGCAGCAACCAGAAAGACTGCTGGAGGTCTGGAGTAGGGACTGTTCAGAACACAGGCCCTGCTGCACCATGGCCTACAGCGCAGCTGCTGCAGTTCCCTGTGCTTGTTGACTTGGACGCCTCCGTCCCTGGCTGGGTCTCCTCACCACCTTCGTATGTACTGGTGAAGGTTTGGTAGTTCCAGCTGGGAGGCCAGCCCCCAGAAGGGAGAGACCAAGGCACGAGAGAAGATAGCTTCCATTTTCTTCTGGGAAAATCACCAGACACACCAAAAAGCCCTTACATATCGAAGTAGAGTCACTTGAGGTTTTATGGGAACCCCCCTCACTCACTCAGCAGGTGCACCTGTTCCTCCAGCCTGGGAGAGAGCAGACAGCTTGGATCATTACGCCTGGAGCCAGTATGGCCCGGGAGATAAGGGACAAGGCCTGGGCCAGTGTAGCCTGGGGGACAGACCCAAGCACATGCAGCTCAGAAGACAGGGAACAGGCCCAGAACTAGACCAGACTGGGAGATTGGGGAGGCCTATGGCAGGTGTGGCCACAGAGACAGGTAACGAGCATGTAAGCATGGGAAGTACAATGTGATCCTCCTCAGCGGGAGAGGGTGTTGCAGGAGGCCTGGGGACTTCTTGGAGAAGGTGGCTTTTCATAGATGCCTTGAGGCTGAGAAGCATCCAGGCTTTTATAAGGAATACCACAGGAGTCATGTGTCATGGGGACCACTTCCATCCTATTCCATAATACGACTTTGAAAGTTCTGGGTTACAACTTGGACCTGACCACCATCGTCAGCCCCACTGGTCCCTGGAGTGGGGCGAGGTGGGTCTGGGAGCTGTGTTCCCTCTGCATGGGTAACCAGCTGACAGCCCCAGAGTCACCCAGGGCCTGGGCCTGTTGGCCACATCCTTTATCTCTGTGCTTCTAATCCAACTCCTTTGCACCTTTTTAGGTTTCAGGGAGCTCAGAGTCCCTAAAATTTCAAGAGAAAAACCGGTGTTTGATCTTTGAGTGTTTTGGCCCCTTCCTGGATGTGGACCCCACGAGTAGCTGACTGAGCTTAGAGGCCCAAGGACAGGGCTCTGGACAAGGAATACACAGGAGTCCCAGCAGCTGTCTAACCTCGCCTCTCCCACCCCAAGAGCACTATGCTGTGGGGTAGAATGAGGAGGGAGCTTGCGGGGTCACAAGTCAGAGAAGGGACCTGAGAGCTGTTCTCCGGGTGGTTGAAGGATGGGACAGCTCTTTCCACATGCTCTTCTTAGGGCGTTGGCCTCTGTGGTGGTTTCTTATGGCTTTGTGTATCCTCAGAGGAGTCCTAGGTCAGCAAAACCCACCTCTGCCCCTTCGTGGCTGTGACCGTTCCTGCGTGTAATCTGTGTGAACTGGATGCAGGCTGTGGAGCAGGTTGTTCACCCCCAGCTGCCTGTGCTGAGGGGTCTGACATCTTTTCCCTCACTTGGCCTCCAGGTAAACAGACCCTGCAGCTATAGCAAAAAGTCCCACTTCGACTTTGAGGAGGAAGATGTGGATAAACTCGAAATTAGGTGAGAAGTCATGTCCTGTTTCCTACTGGGTAGTTTTAGTCTGAGCTCAACAGTTTACTTGCTTAGAGGTTGGGGAGGATAACTCCATCTTCTAAAACATTGTCTCCTGTCATGGAGCTCTGAAAGTTACGCATGGTAGAACCTGTGTGAGACTCAGCTCCGTGGTCATAAGCCCTGCTGACTCATTAGTACTGACAGTCTGTTCATCCACTAGCTCCCATCACATGTAGTCCCGTGGCAGCCCCAAATCTGTGGGAATATGAGGATTCTCACAAGGAAAGGGAGTCAGTGAGTGAACCTACCACACCAAGAGTCACCAGGTACTTTAGATCTTTGGGGTGGACTGCTCATGAAGATGCTGCCACCCTAGCGGGGCCCCTACAAGCCATCTGCTCACAGATCCCAGCAAGACATAAGCTGCCATTGGAGGCAAGGGTCTCAGGTCAAGAGTGGAGAGCTGTCAGGTGTCCCACACTCTTTCTAGGTGAGGGTAGATATACCTCCCATCCAGGCCTGGGTGCTGCCCTGTGCCAGCTGCTCCACCCCAGGGGTGCCATGCTCATTTGCTGTCCTGAGAGCATTGAAGCAGCTGGCTTGATGTGGGGCAGAGGCCCCCAGGCATCCTGGACACTCACCCACTTGCCTTAGAGGCTATTCCACGTGAAGGGACAAAAGCCACCACCACCTATCCAAGAGTGGGGATAGCGATTTGACTCCACTGTACACAGCATGACCCATAATTCTCCTTGCCAGCAGGCAGGCAGACTCAGTCCTGAGCCCTGCTCCCCTAGCTGCTGGTCTGTCTGCCCTGGGACTTGCAGGTCTGCCCCCAGTGCAACTGTGTATCCATTGTGTAGATTTTTGCTAAGACATTATGATGTCGATACAGAGCCAAGCCACCTCTGAGAAGGGAGCTGGGGGCTGTTCCTCATTTTCAGAGTCGACCTCTGGAATGCCAGCAACCTGAAGTTTGGAGATGAGTTCCTGGGGGAGCTGAGGATCCCGCTGCAGGTGCTGCGGCAGTCCAGCTGTTACGAGGCCTGGTAGGTGCCATGGCTCCCAGGCAGCATGAGGCTGAGACACAGAAGGGCAGTCTCCAGGCTGCCGGGTGGAGGCACCATGGCTCCCATTTCACATGGTTCTAACGTGCTCTGGTTTGGTAGTCATGTTTCTGCCTATATTGCAAGTGAAAGACAGGTAAGGAGCGTAGCAGGCAAACCCTACCTTGCAGGGAGGCGACACCAAGGCGGAGGGTGGAGTGTGGGAAGAGTGCGCCTGACGCTGCACTCAGCTGCTTCCTGGAGAGCATGCAGCTGATGCAGTCCCGGGCTGTGTATGGCCAGGGTCTGTGGTCTCCATGCATCCCCAGCTGTGCTGCTCCGTGCCATTGTCCCTGCTGTCCTCCAGTATGCTATGTCTAGGTGTAAGGATCATGCCTGTGGCACGTTTCCTTCAGGACATAAACTCATGCCCGCCACCCCACCCCCAACTCCCAGTATCTGGGTGGCATCCCAGCATTGTGTCGCCTGCATGCGTGGCAGCCATTGTCTGCCCCCAGAAACTACCCTAGAACTCTACAAGGGCCAGTTAGACCCAGGCCTCCTGTTCAGACTGGCCAGGGCCTGCCCCTTATTGGAGGTGGCCCCTGAAACTCACAGCTAGGGTGGCAGACCTCACATTGCCCAGCTGGGGATGCCAGGTGGAGACGGCAGCCTGGGCACAGAGAGGGGAGCTCACTCAGAATGACCACAGATGATCACTGGCCAGTAGCTCATGTTGGTCCTCCCACTGACAGAAAGCCCCGCAGTGATTCTAGTGTCCTTCTGCTAGTATGCCCAGCACCTACATTCATGAGTAGGTGTGACCTGCTCACTGCTGCCTGTGCCTTTCCTTCCCAGCTCACCCAGCCCTCTCCTCACCCCACTGTCCCGACTGCCCCAGAGCTTCCAAGCCTCTGGCCCTGCGCAGTTGTGCTGACAGCTCCCATCCTAGGTGACCGTACCCTCTGGTGGCCTGTAGAAGGGCTCTGAAACTGCGATCTCCCCCAGACCTCCAGGCCATGGTGGTGGGTGCCTGAGGCCTTGCACTGCCCCCTCACTGGAAAGAGCTCCCGGAGGATGCTGCTGCTTCACCTGGAACCTAGTCCTTCACTGTCATCTCATTTGCAACCTGGCCTTCCTCTCAGGTACTTCCTCCAGCCCCGAGACAATGGCAAGAGCCCAAAGCCCGATGACCTGGGGTCTCTGAGGTTGAACGTAGTTTACACGGAAGACCATGTCTTTTCTTCCAACTACTACAGTCCTCTGCGGGACCTGCTATTAAAATCTGCAGATGTGGAGGTATGTACACAAACCCACCTTACCCAGGTCCTCTCAAGTATGCAGCTGTCACCGACCCAACACTGTCTACCCTGCTCACCAAATGTCTGGTTCGTCACCCGTCTGTGACTCCACCCATTGACCTGCCCTTCTGGTAGGCCTTGCCTGCCCTTGGCCCACTGGGCCGCCTCCTGGTTGGTGACCTTGGTGCTGCTCACCAGACTTTAAAGGCGTCTCTCCCCTGTAACTCCTCTTATGGGCAGGGGTGCCCATCTCCTTTGTGACCTATATCTAGGCACTTGGGCCCAGTGCTGCTTGGTTTGGGTTTGGTGGGAAGGGAACAGGACACCCTTCTCCCTGGCACTTTGCAGCATCCCACACACTGACCCAGCTCTTAGGGTAGAAGGACCTGGGTCTGCAGGTGCTACCCCAGCATGGACACTCACCCTGCCTGTCCCTCACCCCTCTCAGCCCGTCTCAGCATCTGCAGCCCACATTCTGGGCGAGGTGTGCAGAGAGAAGCAGGAAGCTGCTGTCCCACTTGTCCGGCTCCTGCTGCACTATGGTCGCGTGGTTCCCTTCATCAGTGCCATTGCCTGTGCCGAAGTCAAGAGGACTCAGTGAGTGCCAGCCCCACCGAGCCCCCACCCTGGTCTCCTGTCCTAAGTGGGAGGACTGAGTGAATGCCAGCCCCGCTGAGCCCCTGTTCCTTGCCCATCAACCCCCTACCCTGCTCTTGAATCCTGGGCAGGAGGCTGGCCTCTGGGAAACTGGAGGTAGAGATCTTAGAAATTTCACAGGGTGCATGGGAAATAAGGGTACAGGGCGCACTGGGGACCACGTGAGTCAGACTTCTGTCAGAGTCTGCTGGGGCTTTTATGTACCATGTCTGGCAGCTCAGGAGAGCGGGTAGGGTAGAATGGCTGGAGGAGGGCCTCCTCTCACCCCGGGAAGCTCCCAGTGCCAGAAAGTCGAGGGCTCCACGGTGAGGCATTGCAACCCCAGACTACAAGGCCATAGGTAAAGAAAGATCAGGAGGGATGCCACATAGCTGGCAGCCTACTTTTCTGCTTGGTCCGGAGTGCTGCCTGTGGCTGTGGTGGGAGCCACCTTACTTACAGAGTTGCCCTTTGTGGAGAGCTTCCGTGCAGCCACAGGGCACCAGCTGGCATAGGGTTATTTGAACAGAGCCCCATGTTTCTGTGACATTTCTGGACCTGCCAGGGGGCCATGACCAGCACTCAGGGTCCTGCTCTGTCCCTCAGGCCTGGAGGAGACAGTCGCCATGCCCCGCCTGTTTTCCAGGGACCCTAATACCATCTTCCGAGGGAACTCGCTGGCCTCCAAGTGCATTGATGAAACCATGAAGCTGGCAGGCATGCATTACCTGCAAGTTACCCTGAAACCTGCCATAGAGGAAGTGAGTGACTCTTGACCCCGCCACACCCACCCCCACTCCGCTGGGCCACCGTGTCCCACTGCCTGCATCTCTACATGCATTCAGAGTCTTCCTTACTGTCTCATAAGATACTCAAGAAAACATCACATTCTGCTAAAAATGGAAAGGCATACAAGGAAAACCTGGGTCTTCCCAGAGACATCCTGTTTCCCACATGTTGTGGGTCCCCAAGGCCCTGAGCACTGCACTGCCTGGCTCTCTTGTCCAGGGCACTGGCTGTCTGCCACACCCAGCCACGTGACTCCTTCCCAAAACAGAGCATCCCTCACCCAACCCTCCTGGGTGCCTTGTCAGTCTGTGTTCCCAGAACAGTTTTGTAAAAACAAATGTTGTGCAATTGTGAGTTTTGAAATAACATTCTGGTTTGATCTGTTGGGAAATTACAGTGGCATTTTAAACTAAAAATGTTCTTAAAACCTGGACATAGAGGCTGAGGCAGGAGAACCACAGGTTTGAAGGCATTCTGTGCAACTAGGAAGACCTTGACTCAAAATTAAAAGGCAAACGGTCTGTAACTCAATTACAAGGGTGTGCCTGGCAGTTTAAGTTACTGGGTTCTGTTTCTACTACTGAAAAAATAATAATAATGATATTTGTTCTGGAGAAATTCTTATGTGCCCGGCTGTACCTTCCCAAAAGGCAGTCAGGTTTCCCTAGCTCTTGCCACAGCGGCCTGGGAAGGGAGGGCCCATAGCAGGACCCACTACTGCACATGGCCTGACCCCTGCCTGTGCACCCTGCACAATTCTTAACTGCCTTCTAGATTTGCCAGAGCCATCGGCCCTGTGAGATTGACCCTGTGAAGCTGAGAGATGGCGAGAATCTCGAGAGCAACATGGTAAGGCATCCACTCCATTCCCAGGTCCTTGGTGAGTGGATAGGGCCAGCTGGCACAGCTCTCTGGGAGCTGCACCATTTTTCAAGATGGCAGCCCCGCTGAGGCCAGCAAGGTCCCTGTCACTCTGTCCCTGTACTTCATCCTGCAGCTCAGCCCTGCTGGTTTGTTCTTGTATATAAGGTACAGGCTCCTGGCTTGGGGAGCAACACCCTAGTAAACTTCAGTTCACATTAGGGATGTCCAGAAGAGAGACTGTGTGGTTGCCGGGACTCCAGGTTGATTATTTGCGCAAAGGTTTATTGTGGCTGCTCAGTGTATACCTCACAGGGAGGCTGTTTTTAAGCACAGTGGAAGCCTATCTTTGTTTGGGTGATCTGAGCCGACTCCCTCAGTGGGGCCCTGGCACTTCTTGTCCGGGAAAGGTCAGTCAAGTCCAGATACGCCTCCTATGCTATCCCAGGAGAACCTGCGGCTCTATGTGGACCGTATCTTCACAGTCATCACCAAATCCGGGGTCAGCTGTCCCACTGTCATGTGTGACATCTTCTTCTCACTGCGAGAGGCAGCTGCCCAGCGCTTCCAAGGTGAGCTCTCACAGTGCCTCTAATGGGGCGATGGTGCCTAGCCACCCAGGCCATCCTGGACATCTGAGCTGGTGTCCACAGTAGCACCCCAGGTTGTGGGAGGAGCATTGGTCCCTCACCTGTGTCCCCAGCTGCCGTTTCCAGTGGGGTTTGGCCATACTTTCTGTCACCAGCACCAAAGCCTGGGGAGACTGGGAAAGGAGGGATCTGCAACCTGCTTCCTGGTGTCCCTGCCTCCCGCCTTATGTACTCAACCTGCCAGCCCCACCACTCCAGCATGGACTGACCTCCTCAGATCCCTCAGACCCTCCCCTACACAGATCCCTGGTCTATACCCCTCACAGACTCCCTTGAACCCTGTACTCAGTGCACACCTCCCTGCACTCCAAGTCTTCCCCATCAGTCCTGCCCTGTGCATCCATGAGGACTCCCCAAGCCATAAGGCCTTACCCACGCAGATCTCCCCAAGCCCGCAACCCTACCCACAAGGGCGGGTATCCACCTGGCTCAGAGCAACGGCTCAGGGTACCTGCTCAGGTACAGCAAGAACCCCACTTTCAGGGTCTGGCTTCCTGGGAAAGAGAACTGGCCTGGGGCATCCTGGGGGCCAGCGCAGCCTCTGTCCCCACATCAGGGTGGAGGGAGCCAGCCCTAAGAACCAATTGGAAGTAAACAAATAATAAAACTCCTCACTCCCAAATGGGAACAGAGCACCCAGTGAGTCCCAAAGAGGTCATGTCTGTGACCGCCCCCTCCCCAACATTGCAGCAGGGAAAGGAGGCAGAGACCCAAAGACAGGTGTATAAGAGACGAAGGGACAGAGAAAGAGAGAAACAGAAACAGGGAGTTGGACACAGAGACAAGACAGAGACGTGCACAGAAACATGGAACGTCATGTAGAGACAGATGGAGACAGTCAGAGGTGCAAAGGGCAGAGGCGGGAAGAGGAAGGGCGCTCACGTTGGCAGCACGTAGACTAAAGTGGGAATGACTCTGAGACTGGCGTAGCCCCTGCGCAGGGATGATAGGCACATTTATGAAGCGTTCCATATTTTTTTAAAAAGGAGAGGTGGAGACAGACACAGAGCTGAGGTCCACTTCTCTGCAAGGCCGGTGGGGAGCGGGGCCAAGCTGCAGCCTTGTGGCTGTGCTGGGTCCCATACAACTGCCGTCCTTTCCTGGCAGACGACTTGGACGTCAGGTACACAGCTGTGAGCAGCTTCATCTTCCTACGGTTCTTCGCGCCTGCAATCCTCTCCCCTAACCTCTTCCAGCTCACGCCTCACCACACGGTAAGGGATGAGCCTACACTAGTCAGTCATGTAACCAGGCAGTCCTGTGCTAGTCAGCTCATAACCAGCTAGTCCTGCAATAGTCAATCTGTAAGCGACCCATCCTAAACCAGTCGGCCCTGTAACCATGCAGTAAACCCATGAACAACCAGTCCGATGCTCGCCACCCATGACCGGCCAGTCCCAGGCTAGTCGACCCTGTAATGAGACAGTTCTGTGCTGGGCAGCTGTCAAACCAGTTAGTGCTGATGTACCAGTCAGGTCTTATAAATCCGCCAGTTTTCCTTAATCAGGCAGCCAGTCATCCTGGATAACCAGTCCTCTTGAGGTAGCCAGCCCTCCTCAACCGGGCATGCTGGCCTCCTGCCGTTTCTCTGCAAAGTGTGAGCAGGTGGGAGGAGAGCATGAAGTCGCTGTCATGGATGAGATCACCAGGGGTGGGGTCAGATGGATGGCACCAGAGCGATCCCTGCCTGTTTGCTTGCTTGATCTGTGTGTCTTGTTGCAGTACTGGAAATTGAGGCCAGGTGTTCACTGAGCGGTATCTCCAGCCCATTTTTATTTTTTTATTTTGAGACAGGGTCTCACTAAGTGGACCTGGCTAGGCTCAAACTCATAATCCTCCTACCTCAGCCTCTCAGAGTATTGGGATTATAGACCCGTGTCACTAGGCCTGGCCCCATGCATTTTTATGAAATGCTCATGTAGTTTGACCAGGGACTTAGTAGCTGGTGTTTGTTGCTATGTTCTTCCTCCCTCCAGGAGAAAAAGACACCCTTGTGATACTTCCACTCTTCTTTCCACTGTTTTCGTTTGTTTATCTGTGATTCACTCACCTGTCCACGAGTCATTCACCTAACACCCCAGAGCCCCTGCCGTGTGCAGGCTCTGTCCGGGCCTGAGGTGGCCTTGGGATTAACAGAGACTATCGCACAGATCGGTGTGTGGGCAGGTGGAGAGGTGGCCTTGGTGAGAGGATTCAGCTGTCGCCCACCCGTCTGTGCTTACCCCATGTTCTCTTCAGTTTCCAGTTAAACCCTGAAGACCACGCGAAGCTGAGAGGCGCCCCGGCCAGGTCCCTGAGCTCAGCGATCCATGCTGTTTTTAACCTTAAGACGCTCCTTTACTTCATATAGGCGAGAAGCTGAGCTCACAGTGTGGAGAGCCCAGAATCTGGCTGAAACACAGGCCCGTGGTCTAGGGTGTGACCCGGCCCTGAGATGGGGACCTTCACAAGTCCAGGGCTCACGTGTTTATCTTGTTACTCACAGAGCACTTGTGTATGCTGAGGCAGCTTCTGCATTTGTTTGCTTTGTCTTCCGTCATCCTGGGCTGAGTCACAGCGTTTCTATAAACCGAAACAAAGCTGGCGTTTCTCCTTTTGGTCTCTGACAGGACCCACAGACATCCCGCACCCTGACACTTATCTCAAAGACAATCCAGACTCTTGGCAGCTTGTCTAAGTCAAAATCTGTAAGTCTGTTTTTGTCATTTTTCTCCTTTTAGGATCTCTGATTTTTTTTTTTTTGCTTCAGAAACTGTAAACTCAATGGCTCACACACAGGAAAGGGCAACAATACAGTCATAAAATACAGAGCACAGGAAGACCCGTCCCTCTGCCGCACCCCAGCCATCTTGAGAAGTGGAGCAGCTAATGCCACTCAGGCGCCTTCCCTTCTGGGAATGCATGGGCCTGATGCTCCCCTGTCCTCGAGGTGGTCTCCCCTGTGCCAGGGACAATGGTGCTATGATGCTCCCATGGGCTTATCATAATCCAGATTAGGAGAACTTCAGACGTAGGACAGGAGCCAAGACGTGCTCCTGTCTTTGGGCATCCCCTCTTCTTTCAGGCCAGTTTTAAGGAGTCGTACATGGCAACGTTCTATGAATTCTTCAATGAACAGAAGTACGCCGACGCTGTGAAAAATGTGAGTATGTGGCTGGGGCACAGACACTGCCTACACTGCTCTGAGACAGTCTTGCCGCTGCCAGAACAGCCTCGCCCCAAGCCCGCATGTCCTGTGGCTGCACCAGGCTTCATAGTTTTGGTGCCTTAGTGTTCTTGGAAGTTGGGTTGCAGCTGCCCCACCTCACTCCAGAAGCCCCTACCCAGTGCTGCCTGCACTCTGAGCACTGCTTCCCAGGGGCTTCCCAGGGTCAAGCGAAGTTTGCTCTCAGTACTTGGTGACAAAGCCCTTAAACCAGGGCCTGTTAATGTTGGTGTCTGTTTCTGGAGTTTCACATTCTACCTGTGTTAGGGACGCTGTGTGTGAAATCACAGCCTCCTGGACTTGCCACTCTGAGTCTTCACTATTCGGAAGTCTCCCCGCTATTTCTCTCAGAAATCAGGGAGACCCTGGACAAGGAAGATGAGAAAGGGTTGGCGTTTACAGCTGTCCTCAGGGGCAGTGGAGCTGGAGCCAAGTTGGGGCATGGCCTCCGCTGTGGAGCGAGGTGGGGCCTGGTATCCTGCATCTGCATCTGCCCCCTTGCCAGTCTTCAGCTGTGGCACTGGAACTCACTCCAGCCACTTGGAAGATGCCCACAGGCTGCGTGGCACCAGCTTATTGCTGGCAAACTCAGCTCTGGGTCTTAGCTGGGTGAGGGTGGTCACAGGTCTGAGTCTCCACTGCTGTCAGGGAGGGGACACAAGTGTCCTAGCCCCACCTGTTGGCGTAGATGAACTTTGGTGCCCGTTTAATGGTGTGATGTCTTCCTCACTGTAGTTCCTGGATTTGATTTCATCTTCTGGGAGAAAGGACCCCAGGAGCATAGAGCAGCCTATTGTGCTTAAAGAAGGGTAAGTGCACTGCAGATAGGGCAGGAAGAGTACAGGCAGGCTCCTGGTCCCATGCAGCATAAATGTACATGCAGAAGCTGTTGCCTTCTGGCTCCTGTCACTGATTGGTTCCAGGTTGGGGAGGCTGACCCTTCCCTGCGTCCCGTCACGGTGGCTGGACATGGAGCAGCATGGCCACTTTTTTCTGGTCCTTACCAGGATTCCGCAGCAGGAGACAAGCTCTTTCCTGCTCTCTGTGGACATCAGAGTGGAGCAAGACCCACTGGTGGGAAGGGGGCAGGGAGCCCGGTGGTCAAGATTCCCACAATCAGCTGCCTTCCTCCAAACCAAAGTCCTGAGAAGTCTTCCAGGAATCTGGGGTTTGAAGCGGGTAGCAAAGGGACTGGGTCCTAGGATGTCAGCCTAGGACTCCCTAGCAGTGTCTCTTTGGCCCTGTTGGTAAACACTCTGTGCCTGTGACCATTGTGAGTCCTGATCTAAGAACGAAGTTCACTGTTTTCTGACCTGAATGCTAGAGGGTCAGAATACATCTATCTCTGGTTTACATAACTTTTGTCAGATCTACCCAGGTCCTGTGAGCCATGCACTCACCCAGCCTCTCCACCTGAGCTGGGCCATGTCTCTATACCACATCCCCCTGAACTAGGTCATGTCTCTCTGGCCCTCTTCCCCAGAGCTGGGCACACTTCTTCGCCATGTGCCCCCCTGCCTATATACCCAAGCAGGACTGTGTTTCCTCACCCTGCTTCCCTGAGCTAGGCCATGACCTTCCTGCATCTCCCTGCCCTGACCCCTTGAACTGGGCCACATCTTTGTTGACCTTTGGCTCAGCCTTCCCAGCATGCACTTGAGTGGCTCAGGGCAGTTACATCCTTCAGAGCATATCTGCCGGTATGTTCGGTTGTTGACAGCTCAGTAATGTGTAGGCTGGGCTAGTGATGGCTGGCCTGTTGAAATCTGTGGTCAGTATGCCTGGGGTTTAAGATCAACACCAGCACTGTGCTGAGCTCCTGAAGGTAGAGATATGTGCCCTTTCATTTCCAGTCATATTTAGAAGTAAAGTGATACAGAATATCTCTCATCTCATCTCATCTCTCATCATTATGATCCTAGGGATCATAATTTCAGTGTGTGGGCATTTACTGTGGTTTGCCCTGTGGAGGGCGCCCCGGGCCTACAGGATGCTCACCGTAGTCATGTTCCCTGTTCACAGGTTCATGATTAAGAGGGCACAAGGAAGAAAACGTTTTGGGATGAAGAATTTCAAGAAGAGATGGTTTCGCCTAACCAATCATGAGTTCACCTACCAGAAAAGCAAAGGTAATGAGAGGTCACCTTTGTTTCCCTGTGTCTTTCCTCCAGAGATCAAGAGCCCCTTCTGCTGTGCTCTGCTTTCTGGGGATGTGCCAGGGAGGCAATATATCTCCCACATCTGCAGTATAGCTGCAGAGGTGAGGAAGACTCCATTAACAGGAAGTCTGCCTCCCTACAGACTGGAGAGCAGCCTAGCCTCAGGAGGGCCGTCTCCACGGCCCTTTCTGCCGGGGGGGGGGGGGGGGGGGGGGGGGTGACTGTGCATCACCACTCTACACCAAGAGGGATAGGCTGCCAGGAACTCTACCTCTGTTCTCTGGTGCCCTATCCAGGGCTATGATATAGCACCAGAGAGAAGAGAATGTGCCCAGAGTAGGAACACTGTCCTGTTTTCCCCAGGTGGACCTGTGCCCATCCAAGGCTTCTTTTCTTGAGTTGGCATAGCCACCTTTCCATCTAAGCCTCACATCGAGTGGGGTCCAGTCATGGGGTGAAGCCAGTTGATGTGTCACATTGTTTTCTTCCTTGTCTGGAAGGGCCACCCTGTCAACCACTGGAGAGCGATTCCCTGCACGGGGCAGGCCACTGTCCTGAAGGCTGGAATAGAAGACCTTAGGGCAGGACAGGCCTGCTTTCTGCTTCAGACATGCAGGCCCTGGCAGGTAGCCCGTGCTCTGAGCTCCAGGCCTTATCTTGCATGTCTGAAACCTCCCAGTCTCTCAGCCTTCTTAGCCAGCAGAGGAGATGGAGCACATCCTGCCTACGGCTCCAGCAGATGCTAGACTTGAGGCGTCAAGCGTAGTGCTCACGAGCCTTTCTGTACAGGAGACCAGCCCCTCTGCAGCATCCCCATCGAGAACATCCTGGCTGTGGAAAGGCTAGAGGAAGAATCTTTCCGGATGAAAAACGTGAGTACTGCCCTTTCCTGGCTTCCCCTCTTCTCTTGGTCCACCATCCTGGCACCTAAACCAGGCAACGCCCCTCACCTGAGCACAGGGTTAGAGACTAAGATGCGGGCGAGCTTTCTAAGTGTTTCCCAGCAGGTTCTTGGAGGTCAGGAACCCTCTTGTGTCAGTCACCTTTCCGTCCTGTGACAAAGGTTTTACTCTGCTCCTGGTTTCAGAGGTTTCAGTCCGTAGTTGATAGGTCCCAATGCTTTTGGCCTAAAGAGAAGCACCCTGTCATGGCAAGGAGTATATAGGGTAGTGAGGCTACTCATATCATAGCAGCTAGAAGGAGGAGAGATTAGAAGAAGCCAGGGTCCTAGTATACCCTTAAAGGATATATCCCTGTGACCTACTTCTGCCTCATAAAGGTTCCACTGTCTCCCAGTACTGCTGTCACCTAGGGTCCAAGCCTTTAGTACATGGACCTTTGAAGGACACTTCAGATCCAAACTGTGGTATTCTGCCCCTAGCTCCCTAAAGACTTATGTCCATGTCACAGTGCAAAATGTGTGCCATCTGTCTCTAAGAGTCTCCAGTCTTCTCTCCACACTACCATTAACCCAAAGTCCAAGTCCAAAGCCTTCTCTCAGGCTCAAGACAAACTAACTATAAAAATGAGAAAAGAAAGATGCATACTTTTGAGATGCAATGACACAGGGTGAACACTCCTATTTTAAAAGGAAGAACAGGAAAATGGCAAGGGAGAATCCATAAAATCAAGACTGGAACCCATCAGGGCAAGCATAAGAACCAGTAACTCAATATCCAGCATCCAGGATACCTGGTAAGATGTACTAATGCCGACTGACAGGAGGCAGGGCTTCATTCTCTGCCCCCTCTTGCTGCTGCTGCCATTTCAAAGCAACCATGCAATGACGTATTGCGACACGTGCCCCACTGGCCTGGCGAGAAGGTCTTCAACCAAACCAGTCCCTGTTGTCAAAAAGGTTGAGGAACGACGGCCTTGAAGGACGCCAGAAATAAGCTCTGAGACCATTGGGATTTTGTTTTGAAATTATACTTTCATGACCTTTTGAACTTACAGACCGTTGTGAAGGGTGGAACAAGGACCCCACACATTCTTCCCAGCTTCACATCTGTGTCATTTTCTTGGCAATCACTGCTCCTCCTCTCTGTGTGATATCTGTGTCTTTTCTGAACTGATTCTGATGTCACATCTGGAGAGACCATGGAGTTCACACACAGCAGTTGCCCCAGAGGGTTCCTGCTTATCCCGGACCAGAGCCAGGCTAGCCTAGTTTACATTGAAAATCTGTTATCCTCTTGGTCTGGGACTTTCCTCCATCTTCCTCTGTGGCTCATAGCCTTAGAGAGGGTAGTTTTGTGACCATCACCCAGTTTATACTTCTAAGCAGGGGCTAGCATGTGACGATTAAGGTGCTATCCATAGGGACTACAGCTGTGAATGCCCTTGCAGAGGCTGGCATGCATGTGTTGGGAGGTGCTGCTGGGTCTGTGTCTCAGTTATTTTCTCATCACTGTGACTCAGTACACATCCACAACTTAGAGAGGAAAGATTTATTGCAGCTTACAGTTTCCTAAGGTCTCAGTTGGTTCCTAGGTGAGCAGCTGGACAGTTGCAGAATCACATGGTGGGGCCACAGCTAGAGCCTTGCTGCCCAGAGGACAGATCCTCACAGCATGGTGAAACCAAGAGAAATTGGGGGGAAGGGCGAAAGGAACTAGCATAATGCCCTTCTAGGTCAAGCCCCAAACATCTGCCCCTTCCAATGAGGCCCCACCTCCCAACCTTACACAGGATCCATAGGAATTTGAAGCTTTGGGAAGACACTCCAGATTCAAACCACGACATTCTGCCCCTGGCTCCCAAACAACTCATGGCCACCTCCTTATACAAAATGTACTTAGTTCCTTTTTATGAGTTATCAAAGGCCCAATAGTTCTAGCACTGCTAAAAAGTCCACATCCAAAGTCTTCTCTGAGACTCAAGGCAAACTCTCAGCTGTGAGCTCCTTTTAACACCAAAGAGGTAAGCATTTCCAACATAAAATGGCACAGGGCAAACATTTCCATTTCAAAAGGGAGGAATAGAGGGATAAAAGGTAATAGGACCAAATCAGGAAAAGGTTAAATCCCATAGTCCCAGGTCAGCACCTGGATTAAACTGAGGCATGATATGCGTTCCAAAGGGCTTAAGTGACCCTGCCCCTACAGCAGCACAGCAAGCTTCAACCTCCACCTTCTGTGCTTTGGGGTCAATCAACTCACTGCGGCAGTGACCCTTTCCTCAGCCAATGACCCATGCTCCTGGCTTCCCTAAGTTCTCCACTGCAACTTTGGCTTCTCCTTTACAACTTCACATATTGTCCTCCCGGGGCACACTGCCTGGCCTCCAAGGACTTCCTCTGAAATCTAGGGGGAAGCCTCTATGAACCCACAACTCCAGCACTCTGCAAGCCTATAAGTACAGGACCATATGAATGTTGCCAAGGTCTACCACTGGCCTGACCAGTAGCCTGGCCCCTTGGACAAATGCTGTAGAAGTCTCCGAGTTCTTAGGTGGTTGAACTCCAGACCTCTGAATTCTAAGAAATTTTTTCTTCCGGCCCTATGGTACACTTCTCAGAGCAAAGTCTTTTGCCTTTCCACCCTTGAGCTGGTGAAGGGTAGGGATCCTACTGACTGTGGAAATGCCCTCCAGGCATCTTTTCTGTAATCCTGAGTGTAAAGGAATAGGTTTCTTTTTAATTTCTTTAACTTCTCTGCGCCCTTTGGCCCCACCACTGCAGGCCATTTTGGCCTGGCACTGCAAACTTTCTCTAGGATCTTTCTCTGCCATTTTATCCTATCTTTCACCATAGAGGGGGCTAAAAGCCACAAACAACAGCCATGAAGCAGCTGAACATCAGTCTGCCTTGAGATTTCCTCCACCACAGTAAGCAGTCCACCACCCTTAACCTCAGTTTTAGGCAAAGTCTCTGGACTAGAGCAAAATGCCAACAAACTTTTTTTCCAGAGCATCTAGCACACGTAGTTTTTAGGCCACTTGCCAGTGCAGTCCTCCTTCCCATCTGTAACTTCTTGAGCCTGGCCTTTCCAACCCACACTTCTATCAACATTCTGGTTTTCTGAGCTCTGATCAGTCTCCCATTAAGCTCAGCTCAAACCTTTCCAAATTCCTCCTGCAAACCGGTTCGAAAGGCTTCCAAGCCATATGATCGGGTAAAGTCACAGCAACAACCCCACTTCTTTAGTACCAATTTCTGTGATAGTTATTTTTCCGTCACTGTGACTCAGTACCTGTCATCCACAACTTAGGGAGGAAAGATCCGTTGTAGCTTACGGCTTCAGCAAGTCTCGATCATTAATGGGTGAGTGGCTAGAAAATGGCAGAATCACATGGTTGGGTCACAGCCAGAGCTACAGCTGCCCAGGAGACAGAGGTCCTTACAGCATGGTGGAAGACAGAAACACCGAGAGGAAGGATGGAACTAGCAGCACCCTTCCAGGTCCAGCCCCAAGCCCCGTCCCTTCCAGCCAGGCCCACCTCCCAACGCTACACAGTATCTGTAGGTACATGAGGCCTTTGGGGGACGCTCCAGATCCAAACTATGACAGTCTGCACGTGAGGACTCAGGGACCTGGAGTCAGAACTCCCCAAGTCCATTCAGAAGACCTCTCCTGTCTTTTCTCCTATCCTGGGGACAATCAAACCTGAGTTCTCGTGGGGTTCTATTCTGCCCATCTCCCCAGCCCCATCTTTGTGCATCCTGGCCTGCTCCTCGGGGGGTCACCTGATCCTTGCTGTCCTGGGCACCCCAGTGCTTTTGTTTCTGTTCTGCCTGGTGCCCCTTTCATCTGGCACTTCTCATAGTCTGCCTTTAAGCTTATCCTGTGGGCTCAGCTGGAGGACGATTTAGTGTTTCCTGACCCTGTCTGGCCTTTACCCCCATACAGACCCTGTGTTTTGGGTTTGCGTTTGTCTTTCTGTGGCCGTGTATCTGTAACACCTAAGATACTAAGTGATACTCAGCAGTGTTTGTTGAGTGGGAAAATAAGTGGCACAGCCAGTGGGGTTCTAAGAAGCCTCCGAAGCAGCCCCACCTGGTGTGTGGAAGAGAAGGAGCCTAAAGGGAGTAAGTAAGGAGGCACTGCAGATGGCAGGAACGGCAAGTGCTCAGGCCAGAGGTGCGCAAAGATCAGAGGGGTATGGGCAGGATGAAAGCCCCACCAGGTAAAAACAGATCTCAAGAAATAAGCCCATGTAGCGGGTACCAGCCTGCCAGGGGACTGCTAGACATTCCTCTGCCTCGGATGGAATCCTCCAGAGCCATGGGACTGGAAGCACCTAGGCAGGCTGACCTGGATACTGGCCTCATAGGCTCTCCCCTCCTCTGTCCCAAATCCTGCCCCTCCAGGGACACAGCCCTGCCCAAAGCCTTGCCCCCTTGAGGGTGCAGACAGCCCCATGCACAGCCTGCCCCTCCAGGGGTTCACACAGCCCCACCCCATCCCAGGGCCCCAGCAGCCCACTCATGGCCCCTTGTCCCAGTGCAGCAGCCTCTCTAGGCCCCTGTGGTCTCTGGATTCTCAGGGCCTTTCCTGCCTCAGTGTCCCCTTGACAGCAGCAATACAGGCCCAGCCCAAAACCCTGTAGCCCTGAGTGTGTCCTGTCTACAGATGTTCCAGGTTATCCAGCCAGAGCGCGCACTGTACATCCAGGCCAACAACTGCGTGGAGGCCAGGGACTGGATCGATGTCCTCACCAAGGTGAGCCAGCGCAACCAGCAGCGCCTCTCCGTCTACCACCCGTCTGCCTACCTCAATGGCCACTGGCTGTGCTGCAGGGCCTCCTCGGACACGGCCACCGGCTGCTCACCCTGCACTGGGTAGGTCTGTGCTCATCTTAGTCCCACCCAGCCAGGCACTGTGATCTAACCTGTGCACTGTGCAAAAAAAGTCCAGGCAGTTTGCTGACTTGGGACACAAATCAGGAGCTTCACAGTCAGTACTGCCTCACATTCCTTTGAGAATGCCCACCCAAGGAGCAGCTTGGTCTGACCTACCCAAATTGCACTTTGCATTCAGTCATTAGGTCCTCATATCCTGCTTCATATGTGCAGAACCTGAGATAGGGAATGAGCTACCTGTGGTCCCTACCTTCCCCCAGGTAAGGCCAGGAGCCAGCTGCCTCCAGGCAGGAAGGAAACGTGGTGTGTGCTCCAGGACATGCAGCCCATGGGAGATACATGCCCAGGTCTTCATTCCGGGTTGCATGTTACTCTGGATCTCCTGTTACCAATGCTGGATCATACTTCCTCACATTTGCCCATAACCAAGCCAGCCTGTCACTCCTGAGTTACCAGGCAGGGTTAGGTTCTAATGTGGAAGACCCAGTTTCTTTCAGTCATCTTTAGAAAGTGGTGTGATAAAAAGCATTGTCAGAGTCAATAGTTTGATATTCTGTTCTTTCCACCTCGGGACAGTGGCCTCCCAGCAAACATCCAGCTGGACATCGATGGGGACCGTGAGACAGAGCGCATCTACTCACTCTTCAGCGGCTACATGAGCAAGCTGGAGAAGATGCAAGGTAAGCATGCTCCTAGGATGCCGGGCCAGGTTCTGAACAGTCAGGCCCCTCTGCAGAGGCAGCAAGAGATCCTCTGGTACCCAGGGCAGTGCCATGTCATGAATTTCACAGAGTGGGTAGAGAAAGCTTTTCACAAGTCAGGCAGCAACTAACTTGATAAAAGGCTAGGTAGAATTTAACTTTAAACTCTAAACTGACAGATTCTTTAGAAGACCCCATTTCTTAACGACCTTCTGTACCCCCAATAGAATTATACTATTACGTGTTTTCCAAAGAGATATGTGTGTACACACCTGTAACTATAAGTGTATGTGTCAGGCATATATGTTAATGCACATATATGTGTGGTAGACGTATGTGGACATGTGAGCATGTGTGAGTGTGTGGACATGTTTGTGCACGTGTCTATGCAGTCATGTGTATGTGCCACATATTGCATATTCTAAATAGCTTTGTAACTTTGTTACCCTTGACACTTCGTGAAGTCTGGGTGGGACAGATGAGGTGCCAGAATAAGAGCCTTGAGTTCTGCACCTTGAAGAGGCACACATGACCCACTGGCAGCATGTGAGCACACATGACCCACTGGCAGCATGTGAGCTGTACCTGCGTCCACACTTGGGAAGGACAGCTCAGATCACACAATGTTACACAGTGGCCCTCAAGCTTGGGTAAGCTAGGACAGAGTGTACCTGGAAATAGGCCTGCTGGGTTTCCTTCCTTCTCAATCTCTGGAGCTCAACAGAAGTGTCCATTGTGCCTGGCCGGGCACCTTGCCACTGTCCCCCTTGTGCCAACCATGCCTACTCTCCAAGATGCACAGACCAGACACACACCTGTACAGAGGCACACACATGCATAGACTATGCAAGGTGACCACGTGTGCCCACAGGTTCTCTTCACGTGGCTTGCATGTACTTGCTCCAGTGTAAATATGTACATACATGCCTACTTGTACACATAGTATGTGCACAGGTATGGCAGTGCTCCCTCTTGCCCAGCAGAACATACCATGAACAGCCCTGTGCCCTGAAGCCCAGGGTACCACATAGCCACTAGCATGGGGTAGGAGCAACTCTTGGCCCTGTGTTTCCAAGATGTCACACAGCCAAGGCCTCAGGATGGGGGCAGCTCCTGGCCCTGACGTTCCAGAATAGCACATGGACACAGCTTCAAATACACATGGCCTCAGAATGGGGACAGATCCTGTCCCCAGGGCTCCAGGGTGCCACATAGCTATGGGTTTAGACTGCACAGGCCTCAGGGTGGACATACTTCTTAGCCCCAACGCCCCGGCGTGCCACACATCTTGGGTTTGGTGTATGTAAGGCCTTGTAGTGAGGACACCTAGTAGCAGTGAGCAAAGCAGAGGAGAAAGGCATCAAAGGCTTTGAAGAAGTTTAGGCAATCATGAAAGACCAGCCATTTCGGCCTCTCTCGACAGTGCCACACTTGGCACCTCCCCATATGCAGAGCCAGCCCCAAGTGCCATGGCCTCTGTTCCTCTGCCCTGAGTGCTCTCCTGTCCTGTCTGGCTGACACCTGCTTCTCCTGTCTCTTCTTCCCCGGAGCTTTCCTGGCTCCCTGTCCCAGTAGCCTGGGCTTATCTCTGTGCCCAAGTACATCCTTTTCTGACCTCTTTACCCTTAGTCCACTGTAACCTTCTGAGAGCGGAAGTCAGAGGGCAGGTCTAAAACAAAGAGGAACATCGCCTGCTGGATGGATGGATGGAGATACCTAAGTAGAGGTGTAGGTGAACAGAGAGGCGAGTAGATGGACGGAAAGTGGACAGGCAAAGAGACACATGGAAACAGTTCTCCAGTCTTAGCCTTCCTCCTAGCGGGGAGCCATCTTGACGGCACAGGCTCATGCAACACAGATGTGGACGGAAACTCAGCTCCCCGTATCCTGGCACCACGTTCTGCAGGGAGTGGAGCTTGAGACCTCAGTGGTGGCCCTTGGCCGTCACATTGTTGAGAACACTGACTGCTCCGAGGTACTTGCCTTAATGTTAGCCAAACCTGCGTTTTGAGGGCTTATTCCCACTCTGTGTAGGAAGTCCTTTCCCCTGTAAGTCACAGCCTTGTGTTGCCTGAGCAATGCCGAGTTGTGGTCTTAATCCTGCCCTGGGGTGGGCTTTCCTTGGTACCTGTGAGCTGGAATCTTTCCTCTGCGGGTCCTGGGTTTTGTTGAGATGGTTGACATGGTATCTGGTCCATATTACACTCGTCTTACCAGCTTGTTCTCAGCTACATACCCCCATCTTCTCCGTCAGACAGGCTTTTTCTTTTCTATAATGGGACTGGGCTGGGGATTTTCCAAATCTCTCAGTTCTGGCTCCTTTTTGCCTAACAATTCCACCTTCAGTCGTTTCTGTACTTTCTACCTCGAGAGCTGTGGTTATCTCAGAATGTCTCACATCTCCATTAGCATATTCCACTTCCCACAAGACACGTGAACACAGACCCACCCGAGTTCCCGTCACTCTGACAGGAACATCCAGCACCTGGTCCTCATGTCTGAGTCCTTGGTGTGATATCTGTTTCGTCTATCTTACCATGTTTTGCTCAGGATAGCCTGGGATTCTTCTCCAGTAGAATGAGACCTTCCCTGTAGGCCTCTGCCCCAAGACTGAGCTGCCACTGATGTCTCTCTAGGCATCATGGGCTTTTCCATTGTTACCTCCAGGTCCTGGACTCCTTCCTTGTGCGTTTGCTACAGCAGCTGCCTGCCTCTGCATACTCATTTCTACCTTAGTCTGTCTGGGCTGCCCCAGCAAAGTACCAGTAACTAGATGCTTGTTTTATAAGCAACAGAGATTTCTCCCAGTTCTGAAGGCTGGGAAACCCAAAGTCATACACATACAGTGTTCCTTGCTGGGGTTTGGTGGGGGCTATCTCCTGTTTGAAGACTTCTGACTATGCCCAACTGTAGCCTCACATGTAGAAGTGGCCGACAACACCGCCACCCCACAAGGCCCCTGAAGGGCTGCACCTTAACACCTCACCACCCTCTACCACCAGCTCCTTGAGAGTTTAGATTTCAGTATGTGAATTTGGGAGAAACATGCATTTCATCCATAACAGATGGACAGGCTGTAGGGTATGGGGTACAGGAGCCTGGGATACATGCCAGGACCCTGTGAGCAGTGAGCTGGGATGTGTGCCCAGCACAGGAGTTTAGGGACAGGTGTAGGGGTGGCTCCGATGTTTGGTAAGAGGTATGGGGTGGTTGAAGTGTTTTAGGGCAGGTGTAGGGGTGGCTCAAGTGTTTAGGGAGAGGTGCAGGGATAGTTCAGGTATTTTGGGACAGATGGGGGCCAACTCAGGCATTTGGAGACAGATGCGGAGGCTGCGCAAGCATTTGGGAAGATATGAAGGAGCTCAGGTGTTATGGACAAATGTAAGAGTGGCTTAGGTGTGGGGACAGATGTGAGAACTGCTCAGGTGTTTAGAAACAGGTGTGAGGATAGCTCAGGGAATTGGCCACAGGTATGAAAACGAGCTCAGGTGCTGAGGAACACTGGGGAGCAGCTCAGGTGTTTGGAACCCTCTATACTGGATAAGGGGAACCCTCTACACTGGATAATCCTGTCAAAGAGGCTACAGCATATTGGAAAAGCCCATCAGAAAGTTAGATCATGTGGAAGCTGCAGGCCAGCATCTGCCCAGCTATGTCCTGGCTATGGACATGCTTGGAGCAGCCAGGCAAATATGACATAATGGGCTTGGCTCACTTGGTGGAACAGGCGCCCTGCCTGCTTGGGCTCCCACACTGGTCTCTGAGGGAGACTGGGGTGACCACGGCCCTCAAGTGGCTCGTCACCCAGATATGGATGTTTTTTCCCCAGTTCTGGCTAGGGGCAGGCCACATGCCAGTCACCCCATGAGCGGGGATGAGTAGTGCAGGGCTGGCCAGGGGGAGCCACTAGGCCCTTGCATGTGCTGGCCATGGCTCCCAGCCCCCCAGGTTCCCCTCCTGCAGGTCAGCCCCTCTAAGAGAAGGGAGCACAGACTGGGAGTGCATTGTACAGAGAGAGACAGGTAGTGGTGGCCAGGACCACTGCTGCCTGCCTGACCTCATGCTGCCCGCAGAGGCCTGTGGCAGCAAATCCGTGTATGATGGCCCAGAGCAAGAAGAGTATTCCACATTCATCATCGATGACCCCCAGGAGACCTACAAGACACTGAAGCAGGTCATGGCTGAGGTGGGTGCCCTGGAGCAGGAGCACGCGCAGCACCGCAGGGACAAGTTCAAGAAGACGCGCTATGGCAGCCAGTGAGTGCCACAGATGCACCTGGGCCCTGACCTGTGCCCCTCAGTCTTTGGTACCCCATGGTGTCTTGGCCAGGCCCATCTGCCTCTACTGTCTCATGCCCTCTGCCATTCCCCCAGGCTACTGAGTCACCGGGCACAGGACCAATTCTGGGCAGGCTGCATTCCTGTCCTGTGAGGAAGATGGGGTGGGGTGAGTGGCTCTGTCACCAGTGATAGCCCCTGAGGCCAGGGACACATTCAACACTGTGCCCTCTCATCCGATAGGATGGAGGGATACCGAGTCATATGACACAGGGCATGTGTCCAGGCACCAACTGGCAGAACCACTGCACGGGCTTGACTTGGACAGAAGGTGGTCCCTAGAGCCCGTTGGCCCTGCCTCCCTGAGGGACAGGGTCTGCGAGGGACAGTAGAGCTAAGGGACAGTGACCAGGTTGCTCACAGACTAAAGCATCCATGAGTGCCAGCTCTGTAACTGCTGTCAGCTGCCTTTCCAGGCTCCTGACTACATCCCACACCCTGGGAAAAGTCCATGGCAGTTAGCAGCCACAAGGGCAGACTGCTTTCCCAAGCTAACACTGCACACGTGTGCACACACTCTGCAGTGCTGGTCACCCTGCACAGTGCACACACACGTGGTCTGTCCCTGTGCCCAGTCTACACTCGGGCTACACCTGTGCACACGCATGTTCTGCATGTGTGCACACGTGCCACTGTGCACACCACAGACCAGAGCTGCAGTGGGCACTTCCATGGTTGGCTTTGTGCTAACTGTACCCTCCCTTTTGCTTATCTGCTTTCATCATTACAGTGAACATGTGTCACGCTTACGAATAGCACACAAAACTGTTGAATTAGCATCCATGGCCAGCAAAGCATCCAGCATCTCATTTCTCCCTCCCTTGCAGGGAGCATCCCATCGGGGACAAGAGTTTCCAGAGCTACATCAGGCAGCAGTCAGAGATCTCCACCCATTCCATCTGAGGTCTACAGCACGGCCAGGATAGGGCCTGTGGCCTCCGGGAAGCAGAGACACGTGGAGGGCAGAGTGCACGAGCAAGGTCTCCCGGCTTCGCTGGCTCACGTGAGACCAGAGCCAATGACACCAGAGGGCCTGCGTGTCTCCTCTGGAGCCCTGGCCACCACTGCCACAGGCTCTGCTCAGCCACTGGGGCAGGTGGTCCCACTGGTCTTTATGAGTATATGGCCATTTGCCTTTAGATCCATTTTGGTTTTGTGGAGATCCAGGGATCTGCTCGGTGACTGGGAAGCAAGCATTCCCGTGTCCACACCTGGTCGGCCTTCTACAGAGTGCGCTTCTGCCTTTGTGGCTTTGCCCCACTGGGCTCCACATCCCCACTCCCACGTGGCCTCTAGCCTGGGCCCTGGATACCCTACTTGCTCACGTCCAGGGCGTTGATGGTGTAACTCTCTCCATACAAGTCTAGCAGCCACGAGTCCGGCAGCCACGAGTCCATGTCTTCCTGCTCAGCCATGTTGATTTTGCTGCAGGCAAAGCATCAGTTTTGTGGCCGGACGTGTAGCCCAGCACAGAGGCCTATTATAGTATTCAGGGTCTGGGGTCCTCTCTGCAGGGTGGCTGTGGCAGGGACAGCGCGGGTCCAGTCTTTCCCCAGCCCAACATCCAGCACTTGTTTGGCTGCTGGATGGGTCTACAGCTAGAATCCTCAGGATTACCATTTCCCGTGGTAGTCTGGGGAAGATTTTAAATGTAGAAATGTGCATTTTCTAACCTTTTATGTTTTTTAAGGACCATTTTTAATTAGCTCTTTGATACAATTCAGAATATCAGAAACTACATCTGGGCTGGAGGAATGGCACAGCAGTTAAAGTCCTTGCCTTGCAGGCATAAGACCCTGAGTTTAATTCCCCAGCACCACATAAAGACAAGCGTGGTAGCACGCTCCTGTCATCCCAGCACTCAGGAGGCTGAAACAGGAGGATTGCCGTGAGTCCAAGGCCAGCCTGGGCTACAAAGTGAGCTCAGGACCAGCCTGGACCACAGAGCGAGACCCTGCCTCAAAAAAGGAGACTACGCCTATAAAAGGGGACAACATGCCTCACAAAAGCCAACTGGGGTCCTTGCAGGGTGAGGGGCAGAGCCGCTGTGGGGTGGGGAAGCGCCGTATCTCCACGGTTCCCTGAGTGGGGACCCTCGAGTAAGCGGGCGAGCCACCGCCCTGCTGGATTCCCCGTGGCTGTTGCCGCAGCTCCCTCCCCAGCCACGTGGCTCCAGGCGTGTCGGGCCTGGAGAGTAGCGGCACGTCCTTGGACTGGCTTCTCTGTCCTCCTCAGAGGGCCCCGCTCACTTTACTCTAGGCAGTAACTGTCTTTATTGTCACAAAAGTAGGGAGGAAAGCTTAAAAAATGAACTGTGGGCACACAGTGATCCAGCTGCACCATACGCAATTTTTAATATGGATTTGTAACAGTGTTTTTGTTTATAAAGTACTAATGATTTGCAATGTATTTTACTGGCTGATTAAAGCAGATGTTTTATTCTTTCTGAGGATGCTTTGGTTTTCCAGGTGACCCCTCTGGATCTAAAGATGCTCTATGGGAGTCACAGGGGAGGTGTTAGGTGGGTAACATCATTCTGAGCACAGGTAATGGCCCTGGTCACAAACAGCATCTCCTCAGTAACAGGTGCCACCCTTGGTAGATGGTATGTCCTCTGCCAGTGATCCTGCTGTGGACAGTGGCATCCACCTGTGGCATTTGGGTGGCAGCTGCCCCACGATGCTCTCAGGAAAGATGTGGCATGGGCAGTGCCTTGCAGCTCGAAGTCAGCTCAGAGTCAGTGGGGAAGAGGACACAACTGGCTGGACGCAAGGTCCCTGTGCAGGCCTAAAGGGTGCAAAAGCTGCTTGTCCAGGCAGGCGCTGCTGTCTCTCCTAGGGCAAGAGGAGAAGAGGTTCTGGATGGTGGCCACAGCTGGGTCAGGGTTGTCAGTGTAACTAGTTCCAGTATTTCTTTCTTTCCTCCATTTGGTTTTCACTCCATTTTTTTTCTAATTCCACTGTGAGCTGGCTCTGTTATGAGGATACCTTGGGTTTTGCCCTGAGAATACGAAGTCAGATGTTCTTGGGGCTCCTGTGGCCCAAACCTCACAGACTGGGGGCTGGGGTAGCCCTTGATCAGACTCCTCCTTCCACAGCAGGGCATGGAGGTAGGCAGGGAAGGTGAACCCCAGGGCTGGCACGAGGAGTAGGGAGTAGCCTGCTGCCCTGGCCAGAGTGGTTGACTCAGAGGAGTGTCCACAGCAGGGCTGGGCAGCCAGGACCTGTGGAGGACTCCATCTACGTTTAAGCATGCCAAGTCCACAGTGGCAGGAAGCTGCAGGGAGGAAAGCAGAAGGGACACAACTCCAGGAGACCTGGGGACTGGGAGCCCCACGTCTTTCAAGAGAGTCACAGTTGGCTTTTTTGGAGATTCCAGTCATGTTCCCTTACTCTTGCTGTAGATGGCCTGTTGGACATTGGAGAGAGGTGGTGTCTATATACCTAAGCATCTGGTTAGAGCAGGAACACTGCCCAGTCCCAGGATGCAGGGTGCTATATCCTGGGATCTGGGATGCTGTGTCATGGAATGCTGGGTCTTGTGTCCCAGGGCACTGTGTCCCGGGATGCTGGATTCTGTGTCCCAGGGATCTGAGGTACTATGACCTGGGGTTCAGGGTCCTGTTTCCCAGGATCTTCAATGTTGTGTCATGAGATTTGGAATGCTGGGATCTGTTCCCAGGGATCTGGGGTGCCATGTCCCAGGATGCAAGGTGCTTGTGTCTTAGTGTTTAGGGTGCTGTGTCCCAGAATGCTAGACCCTGTGTCCTGTGATGATTGCCCCAAAGAGACAGCAGGTGGAGCAGGGTGGTGTCCCCTAGCATCCATCTGGATGTTCAGAACTCCATGCAGGATATGGGTTATTGGCTTTTGGGAGACATGCATTGACAGGACCCCTACAGGTAGCAGAGCAGCCCCCCTGAAATTAACCGCCTTGCAGAAGGGTTGTTTTGGGGAGAAAGCAACGGTGCGAGAATGCTGTATCGACACCCTTTTCCTGAAGAGGGAGCTGCAACCCTAGTGGACACGCCTGCCCTTGTGGGAGAGGATCGGCTCCGGTGAAGACCAGGATGGGAAGACATCAGCATACAGGCCTGTCCTGCTCAACTTTTCTTCTGCTGCGTAGTGCTCTTTGCCAGGAAATCTAGAGAAGCACATATGTGCTGTAAAGTGTTCCCATTAAGTATGACTTAAGATTCATACTTAATTTGCCTGCTTTTCTATTAATTTACTTAGGTCATTTTAATCCTGAAGCCCAACCAAAAAGTCCTGAAAAGGTTGAATCTATGTGCTGTGAACCTTTCAGGCTGGAGAGCTCCTCAAGGCACTGTAGACAGAAGCCAAATGAAGCAGAAACCAAGTGAAATCTGGAGGCTCAGGCAAAGGCCAGAGCTTTCCCAGAAAGAAACTGTAGCAATGTTTCTTCTTCCTTCCTTTACTTAGTTCAGGCTGCCTGTTGGGACCCCCACAACCTTGGTGGGTGCTTCCGCCTCACTTCCTGAAAGCTCAGCCCTGGGCAACCCCTAATCTCAACAAACTGACATACTCCTTTCAGGTGGAACCCCAGGCCCTTGCCTCTTCCAGCCAGGCCCTACCTCTCACCAGCACAAGGTTCTAGTTATCCCACCACCTCCAGATACATGAGGCTTTAGTGGGACATTCCAGATCCAAACTGCTGTAGACTCCAGAGTGGTTAGATCTGGAGTGTCCCCCCCCCCCCCCCCCCCGCAAAGCCTCATGTATTTGGATGTTATGGGGTATCTATAGATTCTGATATTACAGGTTGAAACCAAGAGACCACTAAAGACCAGTTTGGGCAAGGTGAGGTTTGCTTATTGCGGCCGAGATGTTGTTATCACAGCCAGCAGTCGGGCTGGCCTTGGACCTCGGGTGAGTCTTTAGAGAGCAGCCTCGAGCAAGCTCGGCAGAGCACTTACGAAGGCAACAGGGCAGGACGTTACATCGTTCACATAGCAAACAGTTACAATTTGACGAATAAACATAGACACTTGAGGTGACCTCAGCCCTCCGGGGAGGCTGCCCCAGTGGCTTCAGGATTAAAGTGACCTAAGTAAATTAATAGAAAAGCAGGCAACTTAAGTATGAATCTTAATTAAATTTAGATTTCTTTGCTTCATTGGGGTGGGCCACATTGCCATCAAGTGGCCAATCATAATCTGATACCCAGTGGCCATTTTTGGTGGGTAATACGTGATTTTTAATATGTCCCATTTTGGCGGATTGTTACATGTCCAGCCTTGGGGCCTTATCATAACACAAATAATATTTTAACAAGTCAGCAGTGTTATAAGGACTGGGTATAGTTTATCATAAGATTAACTTAAAACCTGATTACAGAAAATTACAATAACTTGAGGGTATGGAAAATTACAGAATCACTAAAGTACAGAGAATAGAGAATTACAGTATGTTAGGGTTGTAGAAGTCGGAGGCTTTCATAGCACCTTTACACTTGATACAATTAACAGAATTAGCAGAAGAGACAGAAATTGTGGAAGTTTAACTCATACAGCAAACGTAATGAATAGGATAAACACCACAAAATGGAGTCACTCTAGTCATCACAACAAGTCTTGATTTTAATGACACTGTTACACTGTGGACTACTGAGTAGGACCTAGCTGGCAGGGGCAGGTACTTGGGGCTTGACCTTGAAGGCTGTCTGCCAACTCTGTCCTTCCGCACTAGTAAATGGCTCCAGGGACTTCACCTACACAAATAAGGGACACAGAGGCATAGAGCACAGAAGTGTAAGGCTGTATTGTAATTAAGCATGAGCTTCCCGGTACGACCTGAGTGGCTCTGGGACGAGCGGGTCCCTGTGATGTGACCATTGTTTCTCCTCCTCTGCCTCTTTGTTCCTCATCACATATGTCTTAGTTACTTTCTCATTGTTAGGACAAAATACTTGACATCCACAACTTAAGGGTTTATTTGGCTCACAGTTTCAGAAGGTCTCACACAGCCAGGTCGTGGACAGCTGGCAATGGTGGAAATGCGGCCGAGGCGGGAGAGCTGCTCATGGCAGTTGTAGACAGAAGCCAAACAAGGCAGAGGCAAGTAGACATCTGGGGACTGGGGCATGTCCGGAGTCTTCCCAGGAAGAAGCTGTAACAATGTTTCTTCTTCCTGTGCTTAGTTCAAGCCGCCAGTGGGGTCCTCCATCCAGGGTGAGTGCCCCGCTCTCACTTCCTGGTCTATAAATCCATAGAAAGCTCTTCCCTGGGCATTTCCCATTTTCAACAAGTTGACACAATCCCTCCCGGCCAGGCCCCAAACATCCACCAGCTTCCACCCCTCCCAGTCGGACCCCACCTCCCAGCACCACATAGTTTCACAATTAGTCCACTGCATCCGAACACATGAGGCTTTCGGAAGACGCTCAGATCCAGATCGTAGCAAGATGTCAGGCCTAGCTACGTGAAACCGGGAGATCACGGTTGCGCAAAACTGTGCTGCTGTGAGGCGCCACTCACACTCACTCAGCTTCCTGTCTGCGTGCCTTGAACACCTTTTCTCCAGCCAGGCCTTCATCGTGTGTCCTGACCATTGCCGGCCACTCATGAGTGGACTGAAAGCTTCTGTAACTGCGAACTAAAAGTCAACCTTTCCTACCTTAAGTTGTGGATGGCAGGTTTTCTTTCCCAGCAACAAAATAACTAAAACCAGGGGAGACCCAGATTCTCAAGAAAGAGGAAAACAAGGGCTTTTGAGCGGTAAACCCCAGGGGGCTAAGGCCCAAACCCCTGCTTCATTCTGCCCCTTTTCTGGTAGAGGAAAAAAGATGTGCCAGAGAAGGCAAAGGGAAGGACCTCAGCCCTCCGGGAAGGCTGTCCCAGTGGCTGACCTCTGGTCTCTGACCTGCAGTGACATCACAGCAGCCCCCTAGCAACGTGAGCTAATTCCTGTGACTGAGACAGGTTGGCTGTGACACTCTTTGTCTGAGGCTCAGCTGGTGGACCCCTTCAACGATGGAAAAGGACCCCACCATGCATAGGCGGCACCGGCCAGGCCCTGGGGTGCTGCCCTTAGGAGGGGCCTCTGGACACACCAAGGCAGCCAGCGAGGGCTCTGAACTTCAGAGGAGCAGAAGTGTGGGAGCTCTGCTCCAGAAGGGACACCCCCAAAACTCCATCAGGAAGCCACGCAGGGAGCCAGGTAGGAGAGCCCAGCCTGCTTCTGCGGACAAGCCTGCAGATGCACATGGTGGACTTAGCCATCACACAAACCTCTGGGAACAGGCCAGGCCTACAGACACAGGTGATAACCACCACCCATCACACAGCCTTTCGGGGCAGGCCTGCAGGCAGTGTGATGGCCTTCACCTGTTGTGGAGGATCCCCAGGGAAGCAGCCCCTCCGACTGGACCTGAAACAGTTAACCTGGGAAAGCGGCCCCCACCCCCCTTAACTGAGTCTGGTTAACAGTTAAACTGTGAAGCTGTGTAGGGAACAGTGAGATAGGGCCAAGGACAGTGTGCGTGCTCTGAAGCTCCCTTTGTGTAAAAGAGAAACTATCTCAGCAAATTTGCTACTCAGACATTTCTCTGTGTGCCTTGCTTGCTGGCTAGCTGACACCCCTCCCCACCCACTCACCAGAACAAAGGATATAAAAGTAGTCTGCTCCAGAGCTCTGGGTCCACGTTGTAGTTAATTGTTTGTTCCCGTGACAAAATACTGGATATCCACAATTTCAGGGAGGAAAGATTTATTTAGCTCACAACTCTAGAAAGTCTCACATAGTCCATTCATGGGGCAGCTGGTGATGGTTGAGGTCCAGGGCAGAGGCAGAGGCTGGAGAGCTGTGCATTCCGTTGCAGACAGAAGCCCAGGTGAGTCTGGAGACTCAGTCAAAGGTTAGAGCTTTCCCAGGAAGAAGCTGTAAAAGTGTTTCTTCTTCCTTCCTTTAGTTAATTCAAATTAGGCAGTTGAGGCCCCCTCAGGATGGGTGTCCCTCCCTCCCTCGCTTCCAGGCCCACAAGTCAACAAAGTACAGTTCCAAATACATGAGGCTTTTGGGGACAGTTAAAATCCAAACCTTAGCATTCCACCCTTGACCCTGAAAAGACTCCTCTACCTTCTTAAGCAAAATGGTTTTAGTCCTGAAAGTGTTGCCAAAGTCTTTTAACAGTTCCAGCACTGCTAAAGAGTCCAAGTCCAAAGTCTCCTCTGAGACTCACGGCAAACTCTTAGTTGTGAGCTCCTGTGAAAACCAAAAGGTAAGCACTTCCTACATACAACAGCACGGGGTAAATATTCCACTTCCAAAGGGAGGAACAGGATACAAAGCAACCAGGCTAAAACAGGTTTTAAATCCTCCCAAAGAGTTCGGCCAGTCTTATCACTGTGATCCCACTGGGGCCTACAGAAATCTGATAAACACAGTAACATCATGACCCAGAGCCAAGAGGTCAGAAATGAGAGGGAAATTTATTACACTCGCGGGCCTGCACCTGAACCAATCCAAAATGGCGGGCTGCTATAGTTTGGACTTTAAGTGTCCACCAAAAGCCATCTGTGTTTGGAATTGTGTGTTGCTGACTTGTGGGCCAGGAAGTGAGCAAGGAACACCACCCCCACCCCTCTTTGCCTAGTCACCTGGTCAGGTCAAAGCATACAATTGAAAGGCCCACCATCTTTATCTGAAAATGGGCCAGTGCTGCCGTTAGGTGGCGCTCATGGGTTAGAGTAATAAAAAATGAAAACACCTAGAGTATTTTACTTAAAAGTCTTAATGTTTTAATATAGGTGAAACAGAAGAGATAATTAACAGACAGTAAGTAAAAAGGTAATTTTGTCTTCAGGTAAGATGTCTGATTGTGCCAAAATTATAAAAGGATAAAAGCTAAAATTAAAGAGTGTATAATGAGCTGTAAAAGGTTCAAGAAATACAAACTTCGCTAAGTCTGTATTACCTGCAGAATGGGTTTAAAGAAAACATGTTCAATGTAAACTGTGTATTGGAAACTGGATCCTGTGGCTTCAGGCTGGTCCCCATGCCTGTAAGCCCTAGCTATAACAGACACTGCAATTAAAGCCTCCTTGCTAGGTGACTTCTCTGTTAACTGGAACAGCCGGTCCCTGGACAACCAGAAAAAGAGTGGCCCCATGACCAAAAAATCCACCGGTCTGAGCAAACAGCAAAACTTTGTACTGAGTCACCTACCCACCAGAAGAAGAGGATAAGCCTACCAGTCCTGGGATGTTCTAAAATACGCCCAGGAAGAAGATTTAACTGGACTGTGCTCTGCCCTTCCAGTGCTTCCAGAGAAGCCATGACACCTGGAAAAATGAGTCCGTGTAAAGCACCAGTCCAAGACCCTAGGTGGGAAGGGCCTTACCAAATAATTCTAATCACCCCCTCAGCTTCAAAGGTTACAGGTCCCAAGACATGGACACATCACCAAGGAAGCCAGAAACTCGAGCCTGGTGGGAGAATAAATTCTGTAGGGCAGCCCTGGAGCTAATCCTGTCTCGAACAGAAAAGAATGCCAAGAGTGCCTCGACCTCTCCAGCAGACATCCCTGTTGTCGTTCTCCTGAAGACTGAGGCCCAACTGCTACCTACGGGGCTCTTTGGGGTGTTCCCCACCACCAAAGCTTCCCTGACGACTTGCCCCCTTTGCTAGTCCTTGCTTCATGTCTTTCAAGTGGTTTACCTGGGAGGTTAGACTGAAGTTCTCCCAGCGACCACGACTATGCCATACTGCACCTCACCGGCTCGCACCTCCTGGAACTGTAACGGTGTTTAGAAAAATGTGATTCTATGGCCTATGGACATTTGCCTAGGCAGCGGGATGGTCTTAATACTGTTCCTATGTAAACAGTAGCCATCAGCCTAGAAGGGCTGAAAGATTACTAGATATGTTTAAGAGGGATCACATGACTTATCTAAGAGTTGGAACGCCCCCAATGGGTCCAGGCAATGAAAGCTAACGCTGCTTGTATAGGCCCTAAAGTCAACTGGAAAAGGGGCCTGATCACCCGACACCTATTTTGCCAGCAAGGGTAAAATCTCTGTTACCCAGAGCTAATAGCAACATGTGAACTGATCTTGACTCCCTGCCTAGACATGCTTGCAGGTGTCATAGCTCCCAGAACAGTTGCTACAATGAGTGCAGAGCAGTCAGCTTTCCAGCCAGAGCGGCGAAGACCTTGGGCTGGTGCAGCAGAACATCCTGACACTGCAGAATCACCTGGACTCTGTAGCCGCAGTTGTACTGAAAAACTGCTTGGGACTTCATCTTCTGACTGCTGAAAAGAATGGCTCTGTGCCTTCCTAGGAAGAGTATTGTTTTATATAAGCGGCGTAGTACAAATTAAGTCTCAAAGTAACACAGGTTGCTAGGGTTAGGCGAGCAGCTGGACAAGGCTGGACACCTTGGCTGCCCCTTGGTGGGACCTTTCACTGTCCTCCTGATGGTACTGCTTTGGCCCATGTCTCATCCACCACCTCGCTCGCTTCATCCACAATAGGATGGCAGCTGTTTGGTCAAATAGTACCTGTAAGTTCCCACCTAGAATTATAACATTTGAATTGTAAAGAATTATGATGACGAAGAGGAGGAGGGAATGTTGTGGAAGATCCCCCAGGAAGCAGCCCCTCTGACTGGAACTGAAACATTTAACCTGGGAATACAGTCCCCAAGTAGTGTCATGTCTGTCATCCCCCCACCCCCAACTGAGTTTGTAGCAGTTAAACTGTGAAACTATGTAGCTACCTGAGTAGGGCAAGGACCAGAGCAGACCCCACTCCCACAAAAGACAGTGAGACAGGGCCAAGGACAGTGCATGTGCTCTGCGGCTCGCTTTGTGTAAAAGAGAAACTGTTTAAGCAAACTTGCTACCCAGACATTTCTCCCATGTTCCTTGCTTGCTGGCTAGCCAGCCCCCTGCCCCTGAATTCTAGGCCCGCCGTTTTGCATTGATCTGGTCAGAGACCTGGTAGCATAATAAATCTTCCTCTTGCCTCTGACCTTTTGGCTCTGTCTTGTTATCACTGTGTTCATCAGAATTCTGCAACACACAACTGTTACACACACTTCTGCGGTCAAGCCTACAGACACGTGGTGGCATTCACGCATCACCCAAACCTCAGCGTGGTCCTGCAGACACATGTAGCCTTCACTCATACAAACCTCTGGAGACAGGCCTGCAGACACATGTGGTGGCCTTCACCCCTCACGAGCCTTGGAGCACAGGCCCGCATGCACACACACATGGTCTTTCTCCATCACACAAGATACATACGTGGGGAAAAGCAGGTGACTCTCCTGATGGGACCAGCTCTTCTAGCACACACATGCACATGCATGTGTACCCCATGTGCACATGTGTATACACACATGCACATGTGGACACATGGTCTGGAGATGCTGAGGACCCTAGGAGTTATGTTAAATCCTTGCTGGATGGTGAATGGTCCTCAGTCGTCACTAGCAGTGAGCATGTGTCTTGTCCCTGGGAATCTTAGATTGACCAGCGTTGAGAAGAGAAAACTGACACAAACAAAGGCCCAGTGTACTGAACTCACAGCGTGCCAGGAATAGCATCATGGGATAGGCTAGGACTCTGGGACGCCCTGCCAAGGTCACAGGAGCGATTCCTTCCTCTGTTGCCATTAAACTCACTGGCTCATTCTTGAGGAAATCCTTTGGGTGTGCTGTGGTGCCAGGACTTGGGGTCCTCGGATGGGCTTGGATCTCAACCAAGGGGGGGTTGCAGGAAGAGGAGCCACTGTGGGAGCAGGTGTTACCCGCGCCATCTGGGCTCAGATCAGGCCCCATGGGCAGCACGGGACACAAGGCTGCAGCAGGTTAGGGTTACTACCCAGAGCTCACCCTAGACCCTAAGGTTACCAGCCTCACGCTCCATTCTTAAATTCTTGCATGAGTCAGTGAGCTCCCTGGGAGTGGAGAGTCTGGCACTGCTGCAGACCCCACCTAGGAACTGCAGCAAGGAGGCCTGAGCTCACCCAGGCACTGATAGGTGTTCCTGGCTGGCTGCAGACTGTGAAGGAAGCTCTTCCTACCCCTCCTGTCCTGACAGGCCTCCTCCTCCAGCCAGGTTCGGGCATCCATCCCACCCACCCCAGGGTGGAGTATTGAAGAAGAGCTGGCCCTGTCCTTCAGGCAGGGGAGTCAGGAGGAGTCAATGAGCCGTCACGACTCAGTCTTCCGTGGGGAGGGACCTTAGGTGGCCGCACCTGCAGTCCTCTCCTGCTGTTGTGCAGGGATAAGGGAATTCACAGAGAGGCGGTGGTGCCTGGCTGGAGGCCCCAGCAAGGATGCAGGACAGGGCTGAACTTGTGTTGTGGGTTTCTGTTCTGCCCAAGGCTCTACCCCAGGTGTGGAAGGTTCTGAGGAAGCAGGAGTATAGGCGGCAACATTGGAGGCACAAGCTTGAGTGGAGGCTACTGAGGCATGAGCCCTGGCTGTGACTCTCCCTGTTGGGAAGCCCCCAAGCCACCCTGGGGGACGCCCAAGCAGAGTAGCTCTCAGCGGTGGGTGAGTTTCTGGGACTCAGGAATACACAGGAATCTTGCAACACTGATCAGCTGTATCCGCACTTCTCAGAGTCTGAAGATCTGGTTCAAGACCCAAGGAGGGACACAGACAACATCAGTGGGTAAGCGGCCTTGCCCTTCAGGGAGGTGATATACATATAGCCAAGGACCTGGTGCTGTGGTACAGAAGTAGAGCTCTCATCCCCCCTCACCCCCCCCCAAAGACCCTGCCAGAGGCTCAGTCAAGGGACACAACTAGAAACAAAAGTCACCTGGGTGACCTTCCCACTTCCCTCCCCAAGTCCCCTTCCAGATGGACCCAGACTCCAGAGATCTCTGGGTGGGGTGGGTGACCAGCCAAAGGCTGGTCAGAGAGGGAGAGAGGCCCAGGCAAGGCGTCGGGTCACCATGTCATGCTGTCCCTCTGCATGCTGGCATTGAACTTCCCAAGAGCTTCTCAGATATCAGAAACCCATGATTTACCGCTGTGGCGGGTGAGATGGGACTGGATCCCACGAGTTGCGGCCGGGGAGAGTCCTGGCCACAAAGAAGCCAGTGAGAAGGTACTGGCTTGTCAGGAGGAGGCACAGAAGGCGGGCCTGGAGCCCCTTCTACCTTGGGTGAAGGGTAGGCTGAGCAAAGTGACAAATCCAGATTTGTCTGCCCATGCAGACCAAGTCGAGGACCAACAGCCCTTAGACCCCGCCACTGGAGATGGTGGAGAAACCTCTAAAACTCTGTTTCTGCCTTTCCCACCCAGTAAGCCTTGAGTCTCCATGGCAGTCTAGGGGAGCAAGGCCTACATCTCCTGTCAGGTGGCCACATCTGCCAAAATTTCATCCTTTGAATGACCTCAGATGTTGCTTTCTAAATAAGCCCAGTTGGCTACAAGTAGGCTGTTGCCACCTATCATAGGCAGTCAGAGTGTCTCCAGCCAAGATGGGCTGTCAGAGGGACTAGGAGGGTCCATCACAACCAGGCCCTCTGCACGGAACAGTCCCTGCAGCTCACCCCATTCCAAGGTCCCACACCCAGCCCTGGGAGAAGGAGCCCAGCCAGGGAAGAGGGGTAAGTCTGAAAGTATATCTCTGCATCACCTGTCCCACAGCCTTCTTTTCCTCCCCACAGTCAGACAAACCCAGAGGAAGATAGGAAGGAGAAGACCCAGGGGGCCCAGGGCCAGTTGGACCATGATGGTGGGAATATGGATCCAGAGACAGAGAAGAGCGACTCAGAGACGAGCACAAAGGGGGAGCAGGACAGCAAGAGCCAGCACCCCCAGGAGGCTGAGGTCAGCCACCTGTCTGGGCACTCTGTCCTCTCCCCAAGGGAGTCCACCTACACTCATGTTGGGTGTCTTCCTCGGGCTTACAGGAGCAGGAACTACAGAGCAGAAATCAGAACGACCTTCTGGAAAAAGAGGCAAGCACTTTGTACTTTAGTAGTAGAAGTAAGATGTGTCCAGGCACAGTCTACATGGATCATCTCAGCAGACTAAATAAAGCTGGTCCTCACCCTCCGCTCCACAGAGAGACCCAGAGGCTAAGCTCTGCCTCTTGTCAGTCTGATCCCAGGGCCTCTGACCTGGCCACCCTTGGTGCAGTCACTGAAGCTGTGGGACTAGAGCAGAGCTAACCCTCCACCTGATCCAGCCCAGCAAAGTGCCAAGCCTCCTCCCCAGTTTGTTGGCCAGAGGCATACCTATTCATGTTAGGAATAATCATGGAGACACTTCATGAAGGAAGGTGGCTTAGATCCTCCCTTCCAGGCCAGGTGAAGAGGCAGAAACAGATGGGTTCATTGTTACCAGGACTTTATGGTAAAACAGACGGTCACGGGTGAGGCGCCACCCAGCCACGGTACCCAGATGGAAACCACGGGCAGCTGCACAAGGAGTGGTGGGGACCACGGCGCCCAGAAGGATTTATGCCTCCTTGGCACAGACTGGCTGCAAGCAGCAGTACACAGGCAGAATGCAAGTGCTGCCCCGATTGGCAGGCCTCTGGGAGAGCTCCCAGACCTTGGCATTGCGGTCATCTGGAGGTGCTGGTATTCAGAAGGCAGAGGTGAAGCCGACTTTCTGAGAACCAGAGATCTAATGGAAGGTATTCTCCCTCTCTCCTGCCAGAGCTGGCCCCATGAGCAGCTTACTGTCCGGCCGACCCTTGTCCCTCCACACAGTTTGTAGGAGCTGCCTTTTCCCTTCTAGCATCTCCAGCGTCTGGTGGCCTGGTGCCACCCACCCAGACCTAGCTGCCATAAGACCAGAAGCCCGCAGTTCCTCCCAAGAAGTCTGCTTTCCTCCAAGCTCACCCATCTTTTTGGTTTCTACCCATAGGCGCCGTCTGCATTTGTGGAGATTGACCTGAGAGACCACACTGAGGAGGTACAGATAAAACCCCTCAGACAAGAAAGCCCAACAACCTACCAGGAAAATGCCTACACTGTCCAGACAGGGCCAGACAGGCTTCTCCAGGAGCCTGACCCGTAGCCCGTTGTGTTGCAGGGTGAGGCAGAAGCACAAGGCCGGCAGCTCTGGGACACTCCCTGGTGTTGAGGATTGGCCTTGGGTTGGGCAGAGGGGGTGACAGTGGGGACTCCTACACTTCTTTTTCACCCTTCCTCACTTCCATGCACACCTGCTGTAGCACCACCAGAGGTTATAATGTTTGGAACAAGCCTTGAGACACTTACGGGCCCCAAGAACCTCTTGTGGGATGGTGATAATGTAATGGAAAGGATATGGCTTGAGAGCCAGGAGGTCTGGCTTTGGGAGATGGATGGCTTTACCAGAGATGCTCAAAAACTTCACAGAACTCCACTGTAGCATGGGAACTACATTAGGACCCACACCCCAGAGTTCTTTTGTAGAACAGTACTCCGAGCCCAGAGTCACATTGTTAGGAGTCATCATCATGTCACTACCATCACGACTGGCGTCACCACCCTCACCATCATTCACCACCAGTGCCACCATCGTCACTGTCAGCATCACTATGTATAGAAAGACCAAGTTGACTTAGTGGCTTATTGGGTTTTGCCAACACAATTATGAGGCCCCTATTTCTGATTCTGTACTGTGTTAAACAGTCATCTTTTGTAAGTTTCTTCAAGTTCTCTGTCAGCAAGATTAAGCTCTTCTCTCAGGGTCAGTTATTTCCAGATTTCATCCCCTTTGCCCTCAGATCATTCCCTACAGTGAAAAGAACAAGCTATAAGGTCCTACAAGGCCACTCAGGAGCCCTAAGTTCTAAGGACTCTAGGATGGTTGACCAGTGGCAGGGTTGGAACTGGGGTGAGATCTCCCTTCCTACAATCCTGGGGCCATAAAGGCCTGCATGAAGTTGCATTCCCATGGCCAGGATCCCCAGCTAGGAATCTTCACTCAGTGGAGCTTGCCTGGTGAGAAGATGCCCTGGGTCCAGGCATTCTCTGTGCCCTTTCTCTGTTCCTCAACCTGTTCAGGCAGGAGTGACACCCTGGCCTCTGAACCTTCTTTTCCGCTTCTCGCAGGTGATTCCTGCTGCCACGAGAGAAAAAATGCTGCCCCAGATGGATGCAGAGGGTTTGTCAGAAGATGAGTGAGTTACTCTTGTGGGTTACAGTGGGGTGGAAGTGGGGGCTTGTCTACCAACAGAGTGAAAGGTGCCACCATGTCTTATACACGGTGGGCAGAACACTTTTTTATCCCTTGGTATACGCAGAGACCAAGTGCTTATTGAAGCTGGAGGAGCTGAGGGGCCAGGGAACAGGGCAGCAAAACTTCTAAGGGTGAGGGACACATTTTCCTGAGCCCACTTCGCTCCAGAAGCAAGGCCACCTCTCCCAGAGTCCTCATCAGCAAATTGGCCAGACACCAAGGAGGAGAGGGAACAGGTGATAGTCTGTGGTGTCAGCATCTCTAGTTTGGGGCTAAGCTGCAGAAGCCTCCATCCTGGTCCAAATGTCTGGGAGAGGCCATACATGTGGCTGCTGTCAGGATGAAGCCTAGACCTTCCAAAACAGAGTGTGTGTTGTCCTAATGACGAGCCCTTCCACTGAGTGCTGTGTGTCGACTTTCTAAAGCCCCGAGGCTCAGCTCTGAGACACTGTCCCCAAGTCCTGTGGATCTACTTTGTTTTATTTAAAACAGCACAGAGAAATACAAAGAAGAAAATGCCAAGTGTGTGAATTCTACCTCTCCAAATTATGTCCTATTCGTATTTTGACTTACTTGCTAAGAGATGTTGCAAAAGAAAAAATTTTTTACCAGGTCTAGGAAGCTGTTGGGTAGCTGAGGCAATGCAGACAGCACACTAGTGGATCTCAGGTTGGGTTCAAGATGAAAGCTCTGGTACCCCCTGGCTCTGGGGCCTGGGACTGGGTGGTGGTAGACTCAGCATCTTGTGTCCAAGAAGCACCCCTCTAGACAGGAGAGCTGGGGCCTGCAGAAATTGGGACAGGACCCGACAGGACTCTGACCCTAGGCCCACTGCCTGGAATGTGGTAGGCACAATGGAGCTGGAGAAAGTAATGGGGTGTGGTCAGGGAAGGGCCAGGGAGGCCTCTCACCCGACTACTCTTGGCCCCCAGGGCAAGGACCAGCTGGGTGTGCTGCATCCCATATCCCACCAAGAGGAGGGCAAAGCCACACACAGCAGTCCGGAGCAGGTACTGGAGCTTGGAGAAGAGGGCTGGTAGCGATGCTGAGGGATGGGACGGGCATTCAGGTCCGGGCTGACCAAGACACTCGTCAGGCTCCAGAGGTTTGTTTCTGTCTTATGGGATAAGCTACGCTAGGAGGAGAAAGGGCAGATGATGCTGTCACATGACAGGCACCCACTAGCCCTTGGAATACACCATCATGGAGGTTATTCATCTGCTAAGACTCAGGTTGAGTTAACAGGACCCATTCGCCCGCTGAGAGATATGGAAGGAGTGGGCAGGTGGCTTCCCTTCCATAGCCCATGTAGTTGCTGATAGCAAGCCATGCTATGCCTCCCACACAAAGCCGTTCGGTCCAGACATGGGGTGAACAGATGGTGCTACAAGAACACTTGTGGGTGTATGTTCCCTGGGCATAGGCGGGTTTACGTCAGCAGCCAAGCGTACCTGTGTTTGGCTGTTTGCTGCGGCACAGGCCCTGGCCAAGCACAGAGAGCAGAAACACAATGCTGATGATAGAATCTAGTTGGTGGGTCATGGTTGGGGACACAGGCACACTTCAACAATGTCCCTTGCCTCACTGGCTCATCTGCTGACACACAGGAATCAGGTTTGCTCCAGGGCACTGATAGGCACTCAAGAAGGCCCTGTGTCCAGGCTCTGGTCAGGCTGACTAGGTCTCCCTAGTATCCTGCTAGAGCTGGCGCCTTGACCATCAGTGACCACAGGCATAGCACAGTTGGTCCCCAGTTAGGTAGGCCAGAGCCCGAGGAGCGCATGGATTCAGAAGCTTGGGTTTTAGAGAACATCCTTGCAGCTGAGTGCACAGACATCCAGACCAGGACCCAGGATGGCCGCCCCATGGCCTCATGGGGCAGAAGGCTGAGAACAAGGAGCTGGGCTGGGGCTCTGCATGTCCTTGTCTGAGTGGCTGAGTCAGGACATAGGTCACTGTTTGAATTTCAGGTGTCTTGGTCTCATCACTCAGATAAGAATATGCCAAACCTCCCTCCTACAGATACACCGAGCCAGCACTGCCTAGAATGCTCTTACGCACCCTGCAACATTTGCACAGGCATGTTCATATGACCAGAACACATAGGAACCCCCAGCCTCAGCACATGTGCATGTGCACATACACAGCACATCTGTGCCCACAGTGTGTCATGTGTATATGTTATGGCACACATAGCTTCAGGTCACTGTACACTGTGTACAAGCAAGTACATTCCATGCAGATGTGTATATGTGAAAGCAGAGAGTCACACAGAGTACACACCCCTCAGTTGTGCACATGTACACACTCATATGGCAATAAGCTTGCAAGGTTGTGACATGTACACACATGTGCCTACACATGTACACACGTGTGCATATGCATGCCAGCTCATACATTGTAATGTCACACCCAGAGTAAATACCCTGCAGTTATGCATATGCACACACTTGTGTGGCTCAATGTTTACACAGTTTGTGCTCACATGTGTACATATGTGCATTTGTGAGTATGTAATCCACACATCTGTTGGCACACACATGTTCACACATGCACAGGATCATATACACAAAGCTCGTGTGCCCACAGTTATACATATGCATACAGTTGTGTCGCACATAATCTCACACAAGTGAAGCTCTCTCATGTGCATGCACATGTGCACACACACAACGTGTGTGTTCATTTGTGTGCACATGCATGCTGGTACACAGGGTTACACACTGAGCACCCGCATCTGCAATTATGCATATGCTTGCTCATGTGACACGTGTCATATGTGCAGAGCACATGCATTTGCAGTCATGCACACACACTCACATGCAGCATACAGAATAGTTGTTCTCAGAGGTCAGAGGCCAGGGACAGTGATGGTCCCTTGTCTCTACTGCTTCCCACAGGGACTTGGGTCAATCTCCTGGGCACAGATGGGGTCATAGAGGTCACTGGCCAGGGCAGGATGGGCCCACCAGGGAGCTCTCCCCTGCAGTCAGCTTGGACCCCAGAGGCCGCTAACCAGGCTGAAGAGAAGGGATTCAGGAGCTTGGGTTTTAGAGAACATCCTTGCAGCTGAGTGCACAGACATCCAGACCAGGACCCACGATGGCCTGGCCACCTCCACATCAAGTGAGTCAGTCCGCAACAGGACACCCAGACCAAGACAGCACATGCCAGCAGAACCGAGGGTCACCTGAGGCAGCACTACATGTCCTGCTGTGTGTGTTTGAACCAGCTGCTGCCCCCACTGCAGCCACCAAGTGGAAAGGTGCTCAGAGAAGCTTCTAGAAACAGCTGGCTCATCCCCTTGGTGGGTGGGAATGGAGGTCTCTCCTATGGCTGTGGACTCCACCACAAGGGAACATTGGCACAGGCCTGCCCACCTCTCCATCTGTTCATCCTTGGTCCCTATGTCCAGGCAGCTGCCATGCCAGCCATACCCAGGCCTCCAGGCCAGGACGAGGCAAGGGTTGCAGGTGGGGCTTCCAGAATAAGGCGCACATGGCTTTATTTACTTTTTAAAATTTACTTTTTGTGTGTTACTGGGTATCAAGACCAGAGCTACATCCTGAGACCACTTTTTATTTTTGATATGGAGGCAGAGTCTTGACAAGTCCCTAAGTTGCCCAGGCTGGACTGGAACTTGAGATCCTCTTGGCTCAGCATCCCTGAGTGCTGGGATGACAGGCCTGCGCCCATTGCACACTTGATTAGTTGGACACCAAGCCAACTTCCTCAGACCTTAAGGCAGCTCAGCGGCTTCTGCAATCCAAGGTCCATGGTGTCTTGTGGGGAGCAAGTGGCAAAGGCCACTCAGCATGTGTCCCACTCTAGCATGTGTTCTGAACCTGCCTTGGCTACGATAGCTACCTCAGACTGGCTCCCCCAGTCTTTCCTGCAGAGGAGTTCAGAGACTGGGCCATTGTGCTCCTGTTCCTGGCAGCCTGGCAGGGGCTGGGAGGGCAGTGCATAGCCCTGCAGCCCAGGAACAGGACCTCCGTTCACTGGGTGTGTCGGGCAGGTCCTGTGGCCATCATCACTGGACAACAAGGTGCCGCAAAATGTGCCTTGAGCGCTACCGACACTCATACCCAAGGCTGGCCTGTCACAACTGGTCTGGGGGCATCAGGAGCCCTTTGCTCATCCAGCGTAGGTTTCTTCCTGCTACCTTGGGGATGGGGTTCAGGGCTTCTGCTGGATGCTTTCTGTCAGCTGAGGTGGTAGGTTTCAGGGAGGGGCTACAGCCACGTGGCCTGGCAGTTCTTGGTGACCCAGAGCTCAGTGGCTTTAACACAAAGGTCCTCCCTCATCCTTGGTCCCTGGCCCATGGACCACTGCCCAGGTTGTCTTTGCTTGGTAGCCAGTTTTTCACAGTGGCCCCAACTGCTCAGACCCCAGGGATCCAGAGGCTGAGGGTATATCCCCTGAACTGAGGAAAGCCATCCTGGCCTGGAGTGTCTCCTTGGCCTCCAAAGTGAGCAGCACCCTCAGCAGAAACCCCGTGGGGGATTGGACTACACCTGGCTCTAGGACCCCAACAGTGCCACTGAATGCCCCAGTATTTTATGTAATTTGATTGCAGGCAATGTGAAAAGTAAATAACAAGTGCTTCAGTGGTTCCTTCGCTACAGTCACCGATTAGGTGGCCATGTGTTCCTGGAATAGAGGCAGGTAGCAGCCCATGCAGGGATGGGTACAAACTCTTTTTGCAGAGCTGAGACTGCTGTCCTCGAGTCCCCCACTCTTCACGAGTGTCAAGCTTGTCGCAGCATTTCTCCAACATCCTCAGCTGGTGGCAGTTGAACAGGGCCGTGCTGAGTGCAGGAAACACAGCGCAGTGTTGCCCACATCCTGGGCCAGTGCCTCCACCCATGAGAGCTGGCAACTGCCACCCCTGTGTCTTGATCTGTCTCCTGGAAGAGCCATAAAGATTAGTTAAGACACTGAGAAGTGACCTTTGTTGCCTGGTAACAGTGGCACCACCAGCAAGGTCACATGAGGCAGAAACTGCCTGTCCCAGAAGGCCAGCAAATATGGCATGCCTCTGTCTCATCACCAGGGTGATAACTGAGACCCTGGGAGCAGGTACCCTGGCCAGGCTCCACACATTTAAATCCACTCTCCACCCGAAAGGGCAGTTCACATCATCCCTCCTTCATAGGGGAGGAAGGGCAGTCAACAGACTGCCACCCCTGGGGACAGCGAGGAACACAGGAGAAGATGAAAGTGCTGTCACTGCCTGGACTGGCCCATACTTTCCAGTTTTCTCATAGAGAGGGCCTCTCAGCCCAACATGGCATCCCAAACATCCCTCCCTCTGGGAGGCTGAGACCGGATGATTGCAAGTTCAAGCCCAGCCTGGGCAACTTAGCAAGACCCTCTCTCAAAACAAAACATAAAAAGGGCTGAGGATGTAGCTCAGTGCAAAGGCCCTGAGCTAGATCCTCAATACCACCGAGGCGGGGAGAGAAAAAACTAGAGACAGTGAGAGAGAGGCCCTTCTCCATAGCACATGGTGGCTCCTCCTGTCTTGCCCAGGGAGATCCCTCCGCATGCAGGGATGATGGCAGAGGACCGAACACTGTTGCTCCTTGGTGGTCACACTTTCTCAAACTCTCCGTTTTCAGTCCTAGGTTTCAAAAGACCAAGACTGGAAACAACGTGGCCCTTCATTGATCTGACCTCCTCAGCAGGCCCCTCAATAAAGAGAGGCTGACATGTCATCGCGCCACTGACTACACATGCAGATGCCACAGGCCCAGCCAGGGACAGGCAGGCAGCCGAGGCCACATCTGTGCAAGTACCCCTCAGTCCCCTGAACCCTGAAACACCTGCAGGACACAAATCTCATCCTCACCCCTACGTGGGCCTACAGTCTTCTGACAATGTGGTCGTGTGGGACCTAAAACAAATTCTTATGTGAGCCTCACCCAAGAATCTGCAGAAACCCAACACTTCAAAGGCAGGTAATGGGGGCCTGAAGCCCACCCTCTAGGAATGTGAGGCATGAGACATGGGAGAGGGTCTCCAGTTCAGAACATGGCTGGCCTGGAGATACCAAGGACAAGGGAGACTGGCTGAGCTATAGGCCCTGGCCAGGCCCCACTGGCTGTCAGAGTCCTTCCCCTTCCCCCATCCTGAACATTTAATTTTAAGATGCCACAGGCCCATGTGGTCATGACTCCATCAAGGACTCACCCAAACTGACTGTAGACCAGAACCCCTTGGAGCAGGGATGGGGATCCTTGATAGTAAGGAACCTGACTGCCTTGAGGGGCACCTAGGCAAAGTTGTCCTGTTTGATTCTGACGGAGGGCTGTGTTAATAAGGAACGGTTGATCCCATTCTACAGACAAGACAGCAAGCAGCCCATAGGCAGGAAATAAAGAGCAGGAAGTGGAGGACAGGGCTGTGTGGGCGCAGGAAACTGGTCTTAGGCTGTCACTGTCCCCATGCCAGGATGGGACTCTTGTGCGCCACACAGACCCCACAAGGACTCGCTCCGTGCCAGGTGACAATGCTAGGCCTTGGTCATCTCCCCCATCCCACCCTGGGGCCAGAGCTGAGTCAGTGTCTCATCCCAGGACTGTCCCCTCATGGGCTCTGTGACCCGAGAGGGTTCACTGTCTCTCCACCACCAAGAAGGGCCCTGTCCCCAACAAGGATCCTGACTCTAATTGAGGACAGGATCCTGTCCTCAGTCCAAAATAGCCCTGTCCCCCATCCAAGGGGGCCCTTGACCCCTATCCAAGGACCCAGTGCCCACAAGAAGAGATCCTGTTTTCACCTAAGAATCCCATCCTCCATCCAAGGAAGCCCAGTTCCATCATGGTGGCCGTGTTCCTGTGACTGTCTTGTTTCCTTGAGACTGGCATTTATAGGTCTTTGCTTTTGTCCTTCCCCAGTTCGAGGTGGCTGGGACTTGGTAGCAGGCACCAGCCTCAGGCTGTGTACGGAAGGGAGAATTCTGTGTGGTCATCTGGGTGTGAACTCTGTCTTGTCCTTCTCAAGGAGGCGCTCAGCCCCCACCCAAGTCCAGCTGGCGGGCAGAGAGCTGGAGACTGCATTCCCACTTTGGGAAGGAGTAGGGAGGAGCCTCTGGGAGTTTCCAGGTCCTTGGCTCTGAAAGGGCAGTGGAGTAGGGCAGGCCCAGGCATGCCTGGATCTGCCTAGAATCCTCCTCCAGCTCCCTGTGGGATCTTTTGAGGACCTGCTGACAGATCACCCCCGCTGTGTCCTGGCTGACTTGCTTCCTAAGACAGACAGGGACCCAGACTCCAGCAGATAGCCTGGGACCTGCCATGCTGGGGAGGCCCGGCTGCAGCCCCAAGGTCCTCCCCTGGCTGGCCCGGCCCAGCCTGGCCCTGGCCTGCTAGGGCTGAGGCCAGGTTCTTGCCTCTCTCCTCTTCTGGGCTGGGGTTGGCCTCCCATGATTAGCACAGTATCCTGAACGGCTGGGAAATGCGATCTTCTTGTTCTGGGGGTGGGGGATTTGTTTCAGTTCTGGGGTGGGGAAATTTGCTTCCATATTGGAATGGAGGGATCTCCTGCAGCTAGCTTTGTACAGCAGCATTAGCTCAGAGACAGGAGCTTGTCTCGGCTACCTGCGCTTCCCCTGCCTGTGCCTATGGCCCAGGAAATGCCTTGGTCCCAGGGCTGTGGCCTGTGCCCACCCAGCCCATCCACGATACCATGAGGGTCACCTACAGTCAAGGATGCCATAGAGACACTGCTGGGCTGGGCATAGTGGAGTCAGCTCTGCTCACAGCCCCTTCAGCAGAGACAGGCTGGGCTGGGTGAGCAGAGATATCAAGCTGCTCGTGACCCTCAGAGACAGGTGGGCAGCACCCTTCCCAGGTTGCTGATCTGTGGCCTTAAGACCCTGTACAAGAGGTTGGTGGAGGTGCTTCCCTCCCTTGGGTGTGCCTGTCTCTTGGGGCCCCCGGGGGCAAGAGCCCAGTGCCTCTGATGGCCGCTGCCTTGTGAGACCATCCCCAGGCAGCCAGTCCCCTCCTTGTCCATGTGAGATCTTATCCCAATTAAATCTCCAATCGAGGCTGCCCTGAGTTCAGCTTTACATAGGGATTCATGACTTGGGGTCTGTGTGGTTCTGGGAGCCCCAGCAGCATGAGAAAAATCGGCCTGTGAGTGTGTGCACTTTGTGAGCAACGTGGCTGGGAGATCGCAGGGGATGAGGAGTCTTGGCTCACAGCATCTGCAGAAAATGGGACAGAGGAAGGGGGGAAAGGTCTGGGGTGCAGACCATGGCTGAGTGAGCTGGTAACATGAACTCGGCTGCCCCCAGCCCAAGTGTCTAAGTGTCATGGTGGCCTTTGTTCTTGGGGAGAAGGTACCTGAGGTCTGTGAGAGTATGTCCTCATGTTAGCAACAGGGCAGAGACCTTGCCCAAATCCCTTCCCCAGAATATCTCCAGCTCCGCTTACCTGGGGCCATGCAGAGCCCCCAGCAAGTCCTGCTTAGGGGTCGGTACACTCTTGTCCCACGTTGGTGTCCACATATTCTGGTCTTTACGTCTTGTTTCCACCTTCTGGCCCCATTATTTGTGTCCCTATACTCTGGTCTTCACATGTACATTCCTGTACCGAGACGTAGTTGGTGCGTGTGTTTCCGGGGCTCTGCGATCTGCCTCCGTCAGTTCTGCTCCAACAGGGGCTGGTGTCTGACCCCCAGCCATGGTGGTGGTGTTGCAGCCTTGGGACATGCGCTCACAGGGGCGCTACCCACTCACCTGCTCAGCTCTACTCACTTCGATTCCACAGGGACAGTCCCATGGACACTGCCTGTGCGAGAGGCACAGGCCTGCAATCCTGATTTACAGTTGTTCTTTAGCCAACAGTTGTCACCAACGGCAGCAGCATGTGGCAGGGAGCAGAGAGGGAAGGGCCAGAACGCAGATTCACAGTGGAAGCTGCCATCTAGCAAGCCTGGAAAAGGACAAAATTTACCCCAAAACAGCAGTTGCCATGGGTAACAGGAAGCCCAGAGATCCGCAGAATTCAAAAGACTGGGCCCATCCCTCCATACAGCCAGAGGCAGCTGTGTCCTGGCAGAGGGTAGAGGGTCACATTCTGCTGGCCTGGCCAGCCCTGAGCTCTTAGCTCTGGGTGTCCAGCCAGCTTCTTGCAGCAGGGCAAGGGTCCAGACGTTTATTGGTTAACTAGCACATGGCCAGATTTGCTCACAGAAAAGCAAAGGCCAGGGCCCAGCTTCTCCCTCGTGCGTTCCTGAAAGTGGTTTTCCAGAGCTCTGTCTTGTTTCCTCTGAGCAGCTGTGGTCCTTGAAGGCTGGGAGTTTCATGGAGGTGGGAGGTTGGTTGGAATGTGGCCCAGAGGGTACAAGACCCCCCAGAAGGGAAGGCAGCTCTCTCTCCAGGCTAAGACCACTCGTCTCCCTGTGCACCCCCACCCCCAGCTCCAACACACCCTGGAGAAGGGAGGGAGAGATTAGGGACACCGCAGAAGGCTTCCAGGAGTGGGAAGGTACAGGACTCTGGGCATCTGATGGAATGGGATAGCTGGAGAGCTGGACTCAGTCTAAAATACCTGCATGGCTAGTCAGCTTCCCATTAGGCTAGGCCTGCCCGAGAGAGGAGCCCCATCGAACAGGGTCATCTCCCCCCATGCCTTCTGGCTGGTCTTAGAATCTGAGTCACAACATCAGCAGATGGGATCCACAGACACTAGCAAATGCACCCACAGTGGCCCTTCAAAGCCATAGTTGCCAGGTCGTCAAAGTGAGTGACAGGCCAGGAAGGAGCAACTGTATTCACAGAAGGCACAGTCAGTGCCCAGGAGAAAAGGACCAACAGCACAGTGAGGACCACAGGAGGCCATGCCCATGACCCAGGAGAAGAGACCCAGACAGATGACACAGCAGGACAGTGAGATCTGCTTGTCAGTCATCTTCACCGAGCCTCGGCGGCTCCTCCCTGCCCCGTGCGTAGCCCTACGTGTGTGTCAGGTTTCTGTGGATGTGGGAAGAAGCGTGTATGGAGAGCACGTGTGGCTCAACTTTCAGCCCAGCTGTAGAGGAAGGCCATGTGATACCATCACAGCAATGGCTTTAGGGCTGAGATCGGCCCAGGGTGCAGGAGACCTTCTCCTAGCACAGGCACCCACCGCTTCATTTCTCACAAATGAGGAGGGATGAAGGAGGAATCGTCTGTGATTTGAGACTGGCTGACATCGGGTGTCACCATGCATAATAAAGCCCTCACCCCTCACCTCCCATCACATACAACTTGAAGTACACCATACATGTCAATATGTGACTGAACTATTAGAAGGTCAAGAAGCAATGTAAGGTAAAATCACAGACCCCAATAAACTAAACTTCATCATTTTAAAACTTTTCCCTTTTATGAGACTGTCAAGACAATGAAAAAGCAGAAATGAGTGGGAGAAAATATGGTCAAGGCTCTTATGTTGAGCACAAAAAGGACCACAGCTGAAGAGCAGCAAGGAGACAAGCCATTAGCATGTGGGCACCGCATGTGAGGGCAACCTCACCAAACAAAACTTGTGGGTGGCAGAGGAAGATTCAGAGGTGCTGATCATCACATCATTAGAAATATGCAGCTTGACTCCTTTGTCAAAGACAGCCACGGGCCCACAGGATGGATGCAGCTTGGAAAGACTACCTAGCCCGTGTGGGACAGGAGGACCCCCATGTAGAGGGGAAGCCATGGGGAAGAGCCTAGCCATTCCCTAACACAGGAAAATACATGGAGGCCCCCACCTGACCACATTCTGCCTCAGGTGTGCCCCATGAAGATGGGCGTGTAAATGTCCACCATGGCCTTCCTTGTGACTGACAGAACCAAAAGTATTATAGGCCGAGCACCAGACCAGCAGGGAGAAAATGTGTGACAGCCCTGCCCAACGGCTGTGAAGGAGGCTGAGTTACTGCTAAGTCTCAATTTGCTGCAGGAAAAAGTCGACAACAAAAGCACTGCTCCACGTAGGTTCAATTCCAGAGCCTCCAAGATGTTCTAGTGGCAGAAAGGCCAGTGGGGCCTGGTGGGAGGGGTGAGGGGCACAGCAAGGAGAAGGCGCCTTCCGTGGTGACCTGGGCCAGGGCTGATGGGGAATCTGCACGACACAGTATTACAATCCACAAGTCTTACGGATATGGGCTTTCTGTCCTCTGTCAGATACAACCAAGAAAGACTGAAAAGTGACCCAAAATCCACAAACAATCTTTGTAGGGAGACGGACATGGGTCAGGGAGCACAGAACGCTTTGCTAAAGGCCGCAGGACACAGGGATGGCAGGGCTTGGGGGTGTTTGAACCAGGAAGCAGGGCAGACCTAAAAATGTACTGTGAGGGTGCACAGGGGCTCATGAGACAGGATGAGTACCGCCTCTCAATGGCCCACAGCCTCAACCTCAGCGTCTGGGCACATTACCCCTCTGCTGCTGCCTCACAGTGGACTGTGGCTCCCCTGAATCTCACTCTCCTGCCACAGGCGTCCAGGTCCCGGCAACCCCCACTACTCACCTTCGGGGTTACTCCCTGGAATGACTGCTGGGGAAGTACTTGAGGTCCACCACATGCAAACAGCTCCAAAGTGGAGCCTTCCACTGCCTTGCCTTGCAGCAGAGCTGGGTCTCCAAAATCATGGCGGGTCTACTCCTTAGCATTCTAATGACCTAGAGCAGGGGGATTTCAGAACGTCTGGCCTTCCCACCCTTAAGGTCCTCCTGTCCTGCCTCCCCTGCCAGTGAGGAGTGAGTTGACTGGGAGACTAGATAAGGCTCTCCAGGCTGGTACTACCTCACCTCTGTCCATCTGTGAAGTGGACAGACATGGGCCCTGGTGTCCAGGGGCCTCAGGCTTCTCTGAGCTGAATCGGCCATAGCGATGCTTCTAATCTGTGCTGGGCCGCAGTCCTGCGTGAGCCAGCTCGGCCCACCCCTCCTCTGGCAAGGCCAGCTGTATCCGCGACATTCTTGTCTGTTTCAGCCTGAGTACAAAGCCTATAAAAACAAAAACCCTGGCCTTGCACTCCAAGAATAGAGCTGCTCACATGGTCTGTTCTCGGTTCCTGCATCATCAAGGTCAGGACCCCCTGGGCCTGGCTCCTCCTGGAATTGACACGACACAGTCATTGTTTAAATAGATAAATAGAAACTCAATTTCCCTTTTAAATATGCTCGGCCACATTTAGAGTTAACATTTCAAAATGTCTGGAGAACACTGTGTTTTCTCATCCAAGAAGCTCCATAGAGCTTTGCGGGTTACCACAGAACCAGGCCACATTCTTTCCCAGCTTCTATCCCTGGAACTGATGGCCCTTCTCATACAGGCAAGTCTTAGGGGACTTGGGGGTGGGAGGCAAGGCACAGATGGAGGTGGATATAGGAGTGATATGAACCCTACACAAGCCAGTGGCTCTGAGGTGATTCTGAGCCAGGGTCTCAGGTGCTCAAGGGCTTGGGATCTGGGGGCTTGGGCAGGTCCCTTCAAGACCTAGCCAGTGAGTCACTGTCATCAGTCTGCCTGTCTGCTGGAGCAGGATGGGTTTAGAATGTGTATGCCAGGTGCTGTGCTTTCTGAAGGATGGGTGAGCAGGGCTGGTTTGGGGACAGGCATGTCCCTTTAAGAATGAAGGATGGTATTCCCGGGCTAGCAGGAGGGACAGGGGGAGAAGGCCAAGGCTCCACGTGGTAGTTTAAGTGTCAGACTTCAGAAATGGAGACCTGGAGAACAGTGGAGAGCAGGTGGGGTGAGCAGATGGCATCCTGGCCAAGGAACTTGTGCAGCAGGCCCAGCCCCAGAGGCCAGGTGGGCTGCTGCAGGCCCTGGGGCCTGGGAGCAGCGGGCCATGCAGAGCTCACGTGCAGAAGCTGGCTGGCTGCCTCACTGTGGGACGGGCTCTAGAAACCCTGGCCTCATGCTGTGGCCCAGAGCCCAAGTCCTCCTATGGAGTGTGACCTGCTGGGGGCAGTATCCCTGTCACTGGCAAATGGAACCATGCTCCATCACACAAGCCTCTGCGATGACAAACTAGCGGTCACATGATACCCACATTCTGGCCTTTGGAGGGGGAAGGCTGCAAGGAGATAGGCTCAAGATGGTATGTGTCCTTCAGGCGCCTTGTGTGGACAAGAAAGTTGAGACCATCTATAGCCCCTGTTCTTGTAACTAGGTTCCCCAAGGTGCCATCTTACAATCCTTGGAGCAATTCTAGTAAAATGTTCCGAGCTGGATTTCGAACCTTGGCATCAGTTTACCGAGGACTGGAGGGCAGAGCCCATGGGCTGTGGCAGGGCAGGGTGCTGGGCGCACTGGCTTCCAGGTGGAGGATCCCTTTGGTGGGGAGTCCTAATGTCTGCTGCAGGTCAGTCCCCTTTACTCCCCCTCGCTGTGGGCTGTGCCTGTGCCTGCAGATGGCTCTGGGCTTTACTAGGTCTGGAAAGGGCTCCTGGTGTCCTGGCCTCCACCCTCCACCTAATACGGGGTTTAGAGGGGCTGCTGGGCAGCTTTGGACTGAGAAACAACTACACTGTATCTAGAAAGAGGCCCCACCAGGCAGCCAGCTCAGGTCTGAGTCTGGAAACCCCTGCAAGAGGCCAAGGGGTGCAGCCAGGGCAGAGATCCACCGCCCTGGCCCTGCAGGAGTGGGCTGCACAGGGTGGTTTTTGGACTTGACCAAGTACCTAAGGTGGGCCAGGGAAGAGACAGGTGCTTTCTGTGCTCTCTGTCCTCCTGACTCAAGGATAGATGAGTTGCCCTCGCGAGAGCTTGGGGGCCCGGGAGCCACCCACCCAGGTCCTCACAGCGTGGAGCCCTCGGCGCCTCCCCAGACCCCCCCTCCAAGCCTCAGTGCTCTGTCCTCGGTGGCAGGGCGGCACTGCGGAGATGTGGCCTAAGCAGGGAGGGCAAGGCGGCATTGTCCCCTTCTGTGCCTTGGAGATCACACAGAGACCCGGGGGAGGCAGACACACCGGCGCGTGGCCTTGGCCACTGTCCTTTGGAGTGGTCACCCAGGGCTCCTGGGGTAGAAGCCGGAAGGGAAGAAAGCAAGCGGCGGCCACAAGAACCTGGGACCAGCCAGTGTCTGCAAGCAACATGGAGGCTTCCACACCCGTTAGCCAGGAGCCTTGGCCCCCAGTGCCCAGGTGGGCATCATGCTGCCCCATTGCTAGGAGCTGGTGTACCACTGCTACCCACTGTCCTCCCAGGGGTCATGTCCAAGCATCATCAGGGTGAAGCTCCCCACAGCTGCGGTCTGCAGATGACTCAGGGCTCGTGCCGGCTCCTGTGCACAGCCCCCTGGGGCAGCCTCAGGCTGGCCTCGGGAGGGAACTGGCATTTCCACAGCAAGTCCTGGGTCTGCAGCACTGTGGAGGCCCCTGTGTCCTTCCCCAGGCACTGTGTTCTCTGCCCTGCTCCTAGATGACCCAGCTTCATCATCACAGAGCTGTGTGCATGTGTGTATGGCATTTGCGTGTATATGTGTGTGTGTGTGTGTGTGTGTGTGTGAATTTTGATGGGATGTCTTCACCATACTGGGCTTTTTTTAAAATTTTATTTGCTGTACTAGGGCTCCAACCCAGGGCCCTGTGCATTTTAGGCGAGCACTCTATTGCTGAGGTGCACCCCAACCAGCAAAACTGATTTAAGGCTGCCTGCGATACCACCTGCCATCTCTGAGCATTGGGTAAAACAGACCGGGCACACTGTTTGTGGGTTCCAGTGATGACATGAACTGAGTCATGTGACATTCTGAGCTCATCCCGAGGAGAAGCCCGACCTTCTCTGGCCACACCTTCTGAAGAGGATGAGTCACGACTCCTGCGGGAGCAAGGGGCAGAGGTGCAGCCCAAGCGGCATCCCAAGACAACCAGCAAAGGCATTCCATTTGTCATGGGTTTTCCTTTGGTCAGGACTGGCTGGGTTTGGGCAACCAATATCATGTCTTTTCATCTCCCTCTGCCTTTGGCTTTATCCTCAGGCAAACTCCTCACCTGGCGGAAAGGTGGCCACACAGGCCTCGATTTCCATCATCCTTGGTGCAAGAGCAGTGTGAACAGAGGGCTCCTCAGTCCATGCTCTCACAACTCCCCAAGAGGCTCCAGAGTCCAGGCCATTTGGTCTGCACATCCTCAGCTAATCTTCGTGGACAGAGAGCCAATGGCCAGCCAAGGATGGGCCATCACTGCCAGCCTCACTGTAGCCTTAGGAGGGTTTGGTGCCCATAAAGGTGCTCTCTAGAGAAGGACGGGAGGTGAGGAAGATGGGCTAACACCTGTGCCTAGTCTACAGCTTTCCAGAGAGCAGGGCCCAGAGCAGGGCCTCAGCAGCTGCGGGGCAACGAAGACCTTCACCACAGGAGGGCATTCGACCACGGCTCTGGGAGTCCCTGGCCGAGTATCATGTCGCTGTGGAATCAGAGGGCCTGGGTAACGTTGGCCTTACGCTGCCCAACCTCCCAGCTCAGCTCCTCTGCACCGCTCAGGTAGCCATGGCCCTCCCAAAGGGCTGTGGGGCTTGACTCGGCTACGGCTGGGGCTGCAGTCAGCTCAGCATGGGTTGTGCTAGGGTAACGATGCGCTCAGCAACTCAGGACCTTCAGTGTGCATAAAGTGTCCATAGAAGAAGAACATTCTAGCAGGACTTCAAAAAATGGTGTAATTAACTTACGAAGGCAGGAAGAAACAGAGCAAACAGAAACCAAAATGGTAGATATAGCCTTCGCATGTCAATAACGATATTAAATGTAAATGATGTAAGTATCTCGGTTGAAAGACAAGGACTGGCAAATGGCTTAAAACACATAACCCGGAGCCTGGAGGAATGGCTCAGCAATTAAAGCGCTTGTCTAGCAAGCACTAAGTCAAACGCTAAATATCTGAGTTCAATTCCCCAGCACCACATACGCTGGGTATGGTGGTGCACACCTGTAATCCCAGCACTCAGGAGGCTGAGGCAGGAGGACTGCTATGAGTCCAAGGCCAGCATGGGCTCCATAGTGATTTCAGGAGCAGCCTGGGCCACAGAGTGAGACCCTGTCTCAAACAATAACAACAAAAAAACCCACGACCCAACTATATGCCAGTTATAAGAAAATCACATCAAACTTAACAATATGTATAGGCTGAACATTAAAGAATCATATGAGGAGGCCGGGGCATAGCTCAGTGACTAGAGCACTTGCCTAGAAAGCTGAAGACCCTGAGTTTAATCTCCCAGCACCACATATTAGCAGGATTTGGTGGCAGATGCCTAGAATCCCAGCACTCAGGAAGCTGAGGCAGGAGGATTGCTGTGAATTTGAGGCCAACTTGGGCTCCACAATGAATTTCTTAGGACCACCCTGGACTATAGAACAAGACACTGTCTCAAAAAAAGATGGCATAAGAGTTATCAAGCAAATATTAAATATAAGAGGGCTGAATGTTTAGATTGCATCAGACAACACAGAGTCTAGAACAGTGAACTGTTTGTCAGAGAGGAGCATTACCTAATGTCCTACCAAAAGGAGAAATAGGGAAGTCCACAGTAAAGTTAAAGGTGCCAGCATACCTCTTTCAAAAACAGGAAAAAACAAGCAGACCAGCAGGAATACACCACATCACCAGCAAAAACCAGACTCGTATCGACACTTAGAGAACTCTCATCCACCAATAGCAGATAAATGCTCTCGCCAGGTGCCTGCAGCACATACACCAAGACAGGCCACATCCTGGATCACGGGGGAAAATTTTCCAACAAATTTTAAGGAGCTGAAAACATGCATATTGTGGTCTGTGATCATAACAGAATCAAGCTAGAACTCCACAGTTGGAAAGGCATCCAAAAACCTCCTAACGTGAAACACAACATGTTTCTGAAGAATCCGTGGATCACAGAGGAAATGTCAAAAGAATTCAGAGAACACACGAGATCCACTGAGAATGAAAAGGCAATGTGTCACATTTCCTACACATTCGTACAGCATAAGTACAAATTTCTACAGTGGCAAAGAGAATGTCCCAATAATGCAAGTGCCTAGCTCAAAAGCCTAGAAAAGAAAAGAGCAAAATAAGCCCAGAATTATTAAAAGGAAAAATATTAAAGGGCAGAAATCAGTGGGACTGGAAAAACAGAGAAAAAAATTAAAGAAATGAAGGACTGGTTATTTAGCAATACAGAGAAAGAAGAGAGAAGAGGTGATTTCTGATACCAAAAGGAAGCAGGACCTGAGGATGTCACAGAGTGCGCAGGGAAAACCACCAAGAGCTCCCCGTGGACAAGACAGGCCAACTTACCAAGAAGCACAAACTGCCATCGTCCTCAAACTCAGCATGGGCCGTGCGAGTGGACTGACAACCTTTCAGGAAGTGAATTTGTAGTACAAAACTGTCAAACAAGAAAATTTCAGGTTCAAGTAGCTTATTTGGGGAAATTCCACCAAATTTTTAAAGAATTACTGATAACTACAGCCTCTTCCAGAAAAACAGAAATGGAGGTGACACAACCCCATAGCCCTCATCCCACCTTAACACTAAAACTAAGTAAAGACAGTGCCGAGGAATGAGAGCCACAAGGCCATGTTCTTTATTACTTTAGCTGTAAATATCCTCATCCGGACAGCAGCACCAGCAGGACGCAGCTCAGTGGCAGAACACCTGCACGGCGTGCCTGAAGCCTGGGCTCAATCCCCAGTGCTGTGGGAAAACACATCAGCATTTAGAATTTAGCAAAAGATAAAAACAATTATATTCTATAACAAAGTAGAATTTGTTCCATGGATACAAGGCTGTTTCAATATTTGAAAATCAGTTAATCTTGATCCACAACATTCATGTGTCAACAAAGAAAAACAATCACATAAATTGTGCTGGGCCCTGCAGCACAGGCCTGTGATCCCAGCAATCTGGAGATCTGAGGCAGGAAGATCACAGGTTCAAGTCCAGCCTGGGCAATGTAGGTACATAATGAGACACTAGCGTCAAAATCAGAACTGAAAAAGGGGTGGGGGCGGGGGCTGGAGATGGAGCTCAGGATGAAGGCCCCAAACTTGATCGCTAGAGCCACACACACACATAAATCACATAAATCGTAAGGGAAAACCCTGATAAATTCAAAGCTTTTGCTTTGGGGAAGACACAACTCTAGAAATGAAGGGTGAACCGCAGAGTGGAGAAGGTATTTTCCGAACGCGTATGAAACTTTCTTCCAGACAAGCTTCACAAGCCAATGTCGGATGGCGAGGAGCCAGGTGAAGCAAACGATGGAATTGTCTTAAAAGGTACATGGATGACTGTAAGCAAAGGAAAGCGCTCCGCCGCGCCTGTGTGAGGAGACGCAAGGTGACCACAGTGCGACCCCACTACAAGCCCACGGGCACAGCCGAGATCAACAAGACTGGCCCCAGCAAGGGTCAGCGAGAACTCAGGAGTGACTGGGAAGGCCAGCACACAATGCGACAGTCTTGGAAACGAAAGCATCCTGCCGAGCTACATATGCTGTCTGCGTGGGCTGTCCACCAGAGGGGAAGAGCTGTCTCCACACAGAAATTCACACTGGGTGCCACACGTGTTAACACTCAGCAGCCCTACACAGGGAAGCGCCCGAACGCTCATCAGCGGGGAATAGATGCAGCGCATATCCAGCACAAGAACATCCAAGGACCTCCCGGCTACAGGAAGGGCACAGGGGCTGGCTGGGGGCCAGGCGGGGCCTTGAGGCCACAGAGGTGGTGGGCCACTTCCTTCTGCTGTCACAAACAAGTGTGGCTGTCCCTGGGTTGTGCACCCTGAGGGAATATGGTGCACTGTGCATAAATTATACTCAATAAAATTGATCTTAAATGCCTGAAAAAGTTCATAACAAAATATTAGCAAAAGAATAGTAGGTAAGAGCAATCTGTGTTTTACCTTGAGGTTACAAAAATGGTTAAATGTTAGAAAACGTGGTATCACATCCATGACATCAAAAAAGGAAGTGTATCAGAAAAGAAAAACACTGCTTTTTTTCCCTCAACAGTGCTGAAGAAGCATTACATAACTTAGCAAATTTACCTGAGATGCATTCTTGATACCTGGAGATGAGAGGAAACGTCCTGCTTTCTCCTTGCAGCTTCTGTCGCCTGCCAGGCTCAGCCCCTGCCATCCTCCCATGTCCTTCACCAAGGCATGCCCCTCTGCCTGAAAATATTCTGCTATTTTTGCCCAACACATTTCAGCATCCCTTTGGATTTCAAGGTAAGTGAAAGGAGAAAAATAAAAGGATGTGGGAAGAGTGACATTCCTGGGGTCTGTGGATGTCCCTGGGGACTCCGGGGATGGGGGAGGGGATGCCATCACCAGGAAGACACCTAGAGGGCACGGGTGCTGGCAGACCCAGTCCTCATCTTCACGCGGAGGGTCCCTAGTGGAGTGAGCGGACGGATACCACGCAAAGCTGAGACAGGAATGTCCGCTCCCGTGGGGCATGGCGGCACGCCATCTCCAGGTGTCACCGCCGACGTCCCTGATGCACGTCTCTGCGTCATTTCCGTGGGGAGATTTTCACACCCTTGGCCTGCAAATGAGAGGGTGCTGCGAGGGACACAGATGGACTTATTAACAGTGACCATATTAGGATGCCGTAGGACAAAGCCGCCAGCCAGCGCCACAAACCTGTGATCTTACATGGGTGGCACCAAGAGCAATTGAAATTTTAAAATGTGAGTCTATCAGAGATGCTTTCAGCACATAACAGGGAGTTAGAGGACACACGGGGTTGCGGGGAACTTGGACATTAGCCTGTGGGGACAGGCCAGAGCAGCCACAAGTGTCTGTGTCTGCACTGCCTGTAAGTGGCTTCTTAGTGGGGCAGGCCTGAGAGACTTCATCTGGGACCCAGGTGCCTCCGAGTTGAACGGTGGGTGCGGCGACCAGGGAGGGCCCTGAGGCTGTGGGGCGGGGTGCTGCCCTGGCGGCACAGGTCTACGGGGCTGTCTTCACGTAGCTCTCTGTTGGCTCTGGCTCTTTCTGAAGCACATATGGGACGGCGATTCAGGTCAGGGGGGCTGGGCCTTCCCCTTGTCCTCGAAGCAGCTCCCTCAGAGCCTAAGGAGTGGATTCTAGGTGGCACCGCTGCCTCCTCCAGCTTCTTCATGGGTATTTATACAGAGCTCTCTCTTTTCTGTCTTAGATGACGGAGAGCCTGGGCTGGGAGCAGCCTGCAGTGTGGATGTCCCCTCTCTGGTCCTACCCTGCAGTGTGAAGCACTCACATGCGGGATGACAACTGGAGTTACCGCTGGTATGTGGCCGATAAGGGCTCGGAAGTTGTGCTGAGGCTGTAAGACAAGCTTGCTTACATCTGCAATTCACTGACCACTCGATGTCTCGAAGCCTCGGTTTCCTGACATGCCAACTGTGCCACGGTGCCTGTGCTCTGGGGTGCCACGAGGCTGAGACAAGAGACGCAGCTGTGCTTGGTGCTGGGACAGCTGCTCTTTATCAATGGAGTCATTATAGTTCCTTCTTCTCCAGCACCTGCACCCACCAGACAGCCCCCGGAGCTCCTCCCTGAGCGGAACCTTTGTGACCATCTTTCCTGAGCCTGCAGCTGCGTGCTGTTATGAGCCTACGCCCCCACTCCAGTTTTCAGATTTAGTTATGAAGCGGTACTGAGCGCTGTTAGCTTGGATGACAGTTCCTCCTTGGGATCTCACCCAAGTCCCTCTGCGCACCCCACTCCACACCACCTTTGGGTCATCCACCCTGGTGAGGACAGCAGTGACCAAGCACCAGGAGCCACCTCCTCTAGCAGCATTCCTCCCTGGTTGTGCCCTCTTTGATCTGCCTCTGTTTGCTTGTGCATCTGGCCCAGGAAAAGCCCCTCCCCAGCTGCAGAAATGACCCTCCAACAGGCTGTCGCAGGGGCCATGGGCACGGCCTCTTACCAGGGAGGACTCATGCTTGGAGAGGACGCACTGAAATGTGAAGGTCAATCGCCCAGGGAGAGCTGAGGATGCTGAGTGAACTCTACTGTGCCTGGACAGTTCTGCCTCCAGCCTGGGCTGGCACCGCGTGTGGAGGCTACGGCAGAGCAACGGTGGCCTGTGGTGCCGACTCTCGGCCTCCAGGAATCACAACCAGTCCCGCCAAAAGTGGAGTGGGGGCACAGGCTTACCACGGACAAGCTGTCACTGAGTTCTAAACTATAGCTGAGCTTCCCGGAGGGCCCAGCGATGGCGCTCCCACCAGACCCTCTTGCCCTGTGCCCTGGGCAGTTTGGTTGCACCCTAGGCTCTCTGAGGGATGTGTGGCCCAGTCGTTGCACGGCTCTGATGATAGCAAAGACCCTTGAGCTCAGGGCCGCAGTTCAGCAAGGCCTCGGAGTCCTGCAGCGGCTGGAGGAACTTCAGGGCCGGAAGGGGTTCATGCAGGAAGGATACACAGATGGCACAGGGCTGGGTGTGCACCACAGAGCTGATGCCTGCTCTGCTGCCTCTGCAATGTGCTCACTGCAGGAAGGAAGGAAAGAAGGAAGGAAGGAAGGAAGGAGAAGGCTACTAGTCCTGTCAACCAAAAAAAATGGCAAACATTGTTGCCATCTTCCTTTGAAACATTTACACTGTATTCAAAAAACAGTTGTCCTCATATCATGTTTGCAAGTTTGTATGGTTTAGAATAATTACACAAACACACTCCCATGCCCATGGATGGGTAAATGATGCTTTTTTTTCAGTACTGGGAACTGAACCCAGGGCCTCCACAATGACCCTCTCTTCCCACTTTTTTCCACACTTCCTGTTTTTGAATTTTAGACAAGCTCTCGCTGAATTCTAAATTACACAGACTGGGCTAGAACTAGTGATCCTCCTGCCTCAGCCTCCCAGAGTGCTGAGTGCACAGGCATGCACCGCCAGGCCTGGCTGCAATGTTAACTCTTCGTAAGCGTGCCACTTTTTCTTTACAGTGGCTCTCGGAGAATTTCCCACAACCACTTAATTTCTAAGGACATGTGGGTGGCTTACCTTCTTCACTGAACACACAATGCTGAAGTAAAATTGAGATGTACCTTAGCGACTTCCTAGTTGCTCGGACACAAAACAACCACAACAGAAGGGAAGAAAAGTTTATTTTAGCTCACAGTTTCAGGTCTCAGTCCATTCTGGGGTAGCTAACAATGGCAGAATGTCGTGGCAGAGATCTTAGCTGGAGAAAAGCTGCTCGCTCCACAGGGGCCAGGACCCAGTGAGGGAAGGGCGGAGCTGGCAGGGGAGGTGGCCCTTCCAGGTCATATCCGGGCGACCTGCTCCTTCTGATCAGGCCTCCCTTTTAAACAGCACAGAAATCAATGGATTAACCCATTGATACAACCAATCTCCCTGGCCCAATCACCTTCCAAACACATGAGACTTTGGGGAACATTCTAGATCCAAACTGTCACACTCTGCCCCTGGCCTCCAAGTGACTCATGTCAACCTCTTTATGCCAAGTACACGCAGTCCACCTCTAAGAGTTGCTAAAATCGCAACAGTTCCAGTACTGATTAAAAAGACTGCATCCAAAGCCTCTGAGACTCAAGGCAAACTTATGGTTATGAGCCCTTTTAAAAGGCAGAGAAATAGACCCTTCCGATGCACAATGGGACAAGGTAAGCATTCATGTTCCAGCAGGGAGGGATGAATGAATAGAACGTAACTGGATCGAAGTAAGATTGAAGGCCAGCAGGGCAAACTCAAATCCCATAGCTCCATGTCCAGAACATGGCTTTATCAGGATCAGAACATTCATGCATGGCACTAGCACCACTCCACAGCCTTACAACCAGAGCCCTGTAACCTGACACTGTCCAATTACATTATATGATGCCATATAGAGGGGATGAAGGGGATGAAAGTGATATATGAGGAGGCCCTTCCTTGTGCTCAGATGAGATTTTGATATTAATCTACTGAGCCAGTGGCAGCACTAATAGAGCTATTTCCTGCTTAAGCCTTGGTGTCCCGCCTCTCTGTCTGGGTACCCTGCAACACCCTGAGCTCTCGGATGACTGAGCTCCCAGGGTATTTACCTTCCCGGGCCCTGGAAGATGTGTGCAGGTGCTCTTCTCAAAGCATCATTTTTTGCCAGGAAAGGATGAAGTCTTGTTGATTTCTGTGCTGTCTGTGGGGCATTTTTCTTACTGTCCTGATACAGGGTACTTGGCTTCCTTTTAATTCTAATCTGCTCAACAACCATGCACTCCTTTGACCCAACTATGCAGTCATTTTCTGGCAAAACAGGAAACATTGTACATTTTTTCTGGGTTTTTTGTTTGTTTGTTTGTTTGTTTCCTGATTTGGGGGTAGAATTGGCTAAAAGTTATAAGTGGTACCCCTGTTACAGCCTGAACACTGGACTGCCTTAAAATTTCCTCAGATTAATCCACTACCTTAATCTCAGTTTCAGGCAAAGTCTCAGGACATGAGCAAAATGACCAATCCCAATAGAGTCCTCCTTCCTATCTGAAATCTTCTGTGCTTGGCTTTTGCAATCTAATCAATGCTTTTTTTTTTTTTTTTTTTTGCACTCACTATGTAGCCCAGGCTGGCCTTGAACTCACAGCAATCCTCCTACCGCAGCCTCCTGAGTGCTGGGATGACAGGCATATGCTACCAGGCTCAGGTACAATCTGCACTTCTATATGCATTCTGGTGTTCTGAGCTGTGACCAGAAGCTCCCATCAGCTCAGTTCACAGCATTCTAAGGATTCACCAGCTGACATATCCAAACCTTTCCAAGATCCTTCCACAAGCCAGTTCCAAAATCTTCTAAACCACATGGTCTGGGAAAGTCACAGGAATGACCCCACTTCTTTGGTACCAATTTCTGTATTAGCCACTTTCTTATCACCAGGACACATGACCCAACACCCACAACACGAGAGAGGGGAGGTGTACCTTGGCTCACAGTTTCAGGAGATCTCCGTCCACGCAGTGGTAGAAGCATTTGGGGCCTCGCTGGAGAGAGCTGCTCACCTCATGGTGCTGGGAGACAGAGAGAAGGGCGAAGCCCGAGAGGGAGACGGACCCTTCCAGGTCGTGCCCAGTGACCGCCCCTTCTGATCAGGCTCCTCCTCTTAGCAGCACTGGAAATCAAAGGATTAACCTGCCCAAACAATTAGCTCCGATCATCCAGTCACTTCCAAGCACAGGAGGCTGTAGGGGACATTCCAGATCCAAACCATAGCAATATTTTGGGGCATAAAGTTTCTTTCTATGTAGCGAGTCCTTTCCTCTGCTCTGTTCCCAGGGCCGGTGTTGGGTGAAGAAGCCCTGGGGCCCCAGAGGCGACTCACATAAGCTGATTCTCTCAGCCACAGGCAGTATGCCTCTCGTTGGAGAGTTTGGGGAAGAAGTTTGTTTTCCTGCTTCTGAGAGTTGTGTAAACAACACCACCAGGCAGGCAGCCAGTGTGGAGGCAAAGGAATCCTCCCCTTGCTCTGCAGCTGAAGGGCTGGGGGTGGGGGGGTGAGGGAAGGAGGAAGGACCTGAGGCTTCCCCTCCCCCCCAGGAGCACCTGTCCCCACAATGCCCCCAACCACTGCCACAGTGCACGGCACAACGCGGCGTCTGCGGCGGGGAAAGCAGGCCTAAAGCAGTAGGGCAGTTTCACATCTCATTTCTGGAAGCTTTGGCCTCATTTCCAGTTATTTATTGCTTCTAAGCTGGACAGCTTAGCAAATTTTGCTTCCTTAGATGACTCCCCCGTCCCTGCTGAAGAGGACAGGGCCAGGCCTTGGGTGGGAGTCTGGCATTCAGGGTCCTGGGCGCCAGGCACCTCCCCAGCACACCTCGGTGTGGTGGCCTTGCATCCTCCTCCAGAGCATGGCGGCTCTGATGACGAGACATCGCCTGTCAGAGACTGGCATCCAGTGAACAATGACGTATTCTGAAGGTCCTTTAGTTTGGAAAAGAACCCGGGTCCCTCCTCAGCCTGTTGAAATTCCTTCTTTGCTCTAAGGAAAAACCAAGTTTTGGCCACAAGAGTCTAGATCCAGGCCAGCAGGAAGTGCCTGGACCTCTTGCGTTGTCTGATGGTCTTGAGGTATTGTTGGCCATGGCCTCCTGCTAAGGGATGTCTGGCCACCAGGGCCCTAAGAAAGCTCAAACCCCAGCTTACCCCATCTTGCTCAGGTGTCCTGACCTCTTGCCATCAGTGTCTCCAAGCTTCACGGATGGCTGGTCCCACTACAAACCTCTGTCTCTGAGACTGGAGAGAGCGCAGAGCTGTGAGACCAGTGCAAACCCCATCTGACACTCCTTGTGGGAGGAAGAGGACAGAGCCCAGCGGCCCACAACCCTTGTGAGAATGCATCCAGTAGGGTGAATGGTGGGGCTCAGCGAGAACACTAAAGCAGGAAGGGCATGAGAGACCATATGTGGGAAGGAAATTCGGTTCACCAGAGCTGTAAGATGAATCCACATGTGACTCTGAGCGCCCCACTCCTCACTCGGGCACAGCAAAGGAGCACATCCTCCGCACTGTGGCCCAAACGCTGGCAGCTTCTATCCTTGGGACTGTGTCTTGAATGCTGGGCAGCTCTGCAGAACTGGGACTGTGACTCAGCTTCTGAGTGGCTTTGAGTCCACAGGACTGTGACCTCAAAGCTATGCCTGGGTCCTCTGATCTTCAATCCCAAATTTCTACCCCATCCCCAAAACAAAAACCAAATCAAACAAAACAAACAAAATACACCGACGAAGCAGCGTGGCTACTGCTCTACTGTCTGTAGCTGGGCTGCTGTGTTACGGCTGCCTCCATGTTCTGCACTGATTCGTAACATTTGGATTACATGGTAGTTTGATCCTACAGCAGCCCCTTCGGCTGTGGACCCACAAAGATTAATCCATGACGAGGCCAGACCGTTGCGGTCCTATCCCCTCTGCACGCTACACACGCTGCCCTGGGCACTCGGCCTTCCTCCAAACAGTCAAGATCCAGCCTTAGGCCCCTGCCTTTCAGAGCTGAGCTGGTGACCAGGTCTAATCGACAAATTGATCTGCTGGAGAAGCAGAGAGCAAGCTCCAAAATTCCGTGCAGAACATCCTCCCACCCCGCCAGACGGGTAGAAAGCGCCAGAGCTCCTCCTGGGACACACACAGTAGCATCATCTGATGGCTTGAAGCTCGCGTTTTCTCATTTTTTAAACTCATTTTTTGTGAGGCTTCACATCCTACTAGTATTTCATCTAAGGGCTCTGTCCATAGCACATCAGAAATTAACATGGTAACTTCTCTCTCCTTGGGTGCAAGGACTGGCCTGCACGCCTCTGCTGAAGCCCGCATCAGCTCCCTCAGAAGTTTCTTCCCTTGCCCCAGGGCTGCCTGTGACCCTGGGCTCCAGCCACCACTATCCTGGACCTGAGGCCATTGCCCTGGGTAGCCAGTGAGTCCCTACCTAGTTGGTATTGCTGTTGCTATTGCTATATTTTAACTATCAATTAATTCATTGCCATTAATTTTTAAAGTAGGAAATGCATTCATTCATTCCAAATGCAAACTGCCAACACCTGGGTGCCACAGAGGGTCCCGCCGTCCCTCCCACTGCCTTGTGACATGGTGAACGGTGGAAGCACCCCACGTGGGCATGAGAATGGCCTCGGGGCTGTGTTGAACTGCCAGCACCTCCTCGCCCCGGGGGCTGCCAGCCGCTGGCTGCTCCCTCCGAGTGCGACCTCCCCTGGGAGCCTTGCTCTTGTCCCGGCTGCTGGCGTGTCTCCAACACCCCTGTGACTCTGCCAAGTCTAGACGGCCCTGCGTGCAGGCACTGGGCTGCCTGCTCCCGCCTGTGGACTCACCATATTTCAGGATGTAAATGTAAAATCCAAAAGTCAGTTTATGTGAGTCACAGATTTACAGAGTAAAGGACTAATTCACTACGGAATTACCCCATCCTGATGAAAGGGTGTTCTGAAAATCTGTAGCTAACAGGAGACACTGAAGGGCCTCCTTTCTGCAGGACCCAAGCAAGCACGTGTCCACGCTCCTTCCTACAACTGTCCCGGTGTCACGGTGCACAGGATGAGAAGCCAGGTGGCCCACAGCCTGGCTGCCGCTGCCAACCTCTATGTCTCAAGCATCCTGACAGGGCACTTGGAAGGGCCAGACAGGCAGCAAGAGGGAGATTCCAGGACTGTGACACTGCCCCAGACTGGGCTGCCGCACCTCCGGCTGGCCACCTGGGGTTCAGGAAAGCAGATGGCCACTGCTACACTCAGCCAGCCTAAGGAATGGCCAGCCCCCTGCTCAGGCCTGGGAGTGGGTATGAAGGACAGTGGGGGCAGCACAGCCCAGGGCCTCTGCAGTTGAGAACCCCTCTGACTGGGAGCCTTAATATTATATACCCCATCACGTGTTGAGCCACACTAGTGAGGTTCTCCTGAAGCACAGGCCCCAGCACCACACCAGGGCCCAGCCCAATGCGGGACAAGAGCAGCTGGGCAGTGCCCGGGCCCCAACTGCCTGCAGTCCCAACTAAAAAGCATAGCACAGCTTGCTGCAGGTATGGGTGGCAGGAAGAGGGGCCCCAGTGCTCCCCTTCAGACCGGGGGTGTCACCCTGCACTGGAAAGGAACTTCACCAAGGAGACTGTGTGATGGGAAGTTACTCGATTATCTGGTGGCCTGATGCCTGCACAAGATCCTCACTCAGAAGGAGGAGAGAGTCTGTCAGGGCCAGAAGTACTCTATGCTGATGGCTGGGACCAGAGGGGAGCATCTATGGTCTAGAAACTGGAGAGAGCAGGAGACAGATTCGCCCCTGGGGCCTCCAGAAGGAGCACAGCCAACGATACCCAGTGTCAGAACTGCAAGATAACTAACTTATGTCCCCACCCTTCTTCCTTTCTTTGTGTTCATGATACTGAGGATGGAACTTAGGGCCTTTGCACTGAACTATGTCCCCAGATACATCCCTCATTCATACTGAGCTACAATTCCATCCCTGTTTTAATTTTGGTTTTGAAATGGGGTCTCACTAAGTTGCTGAACTGCCCAGGCTGAATTTATGCCTCAGCCTCTCAGAGTCCTGGTATTAAAGGCCTATGCTACCAGGCCAGCTACGGCCTCTCTTGAGAAATACCTCACAGTTGGCAAGAGAAAAGGAAGGGAGAGATCTGAGCCCTTCATGAAACGGCAGATGTGGCCAGCAGCATCCAAGGTCTGTGTCCAAAGGGGAGCGGGTTCCTGCCACCAGGCCCCAAGGACAAGAGACTCCAGCTCCTACTGACACGGGGCCTCGACACAGACAGAGCAGCAGGTCCAGACCAGTATTGGGGGTAGGGAAGGTGGGAAAACCCCTGGGCGGTCAGCAAAGCCCAGGCCTCAGGGACCAGCTGAGAGATCTGAGGTTCAGAGAACACAGGGACCTAAGCAGTGGGGTCCTAAGGGCCGATGGAAAGGGTGGAGGCCAGGGAGTGGTGCCAGCACAGGGAGCTGCCTGTGGTCTGAGTCCTCAGCTGTTTTAGGTCATGTGGGTTCAGCTCTTATCTTCAGAAATACTTTCAGGAAACTTTCTGGAATGTGCATGGACACAAAACATGCTGTCTGAGACTGGCTTAAAATAACCTGCGAGACAGTGGGCTGTGGACCCGGAAGGGGTGGCCTACCTCTGTGCAGCCTGTGCGTGTGAAGGCTCTGGGGCAGATGCTCAGATGAGGACCCACATGCAGTTGCCCTGGATGCCAACCAGCAAGCTGTCTACCCAGAAGCTGAGCAGGGCATGCAACTTTGGGCCCTGAGGCAGGTGCATCCTTCATCATGAGGGAAGGCCATGCGGGGTCCCACAGTCAGGCCTTCAGCAAGTCTATGGTCAACGTGGATATGCAGAGGAGTGGCTCTTGTCAGGACCCTAAGAACTTGGCCACACAGAGCCTGCTATTCTGCATGTTCTATACATGTGGTGATCTACACATCTAGTCTGGCTTCCAAACAGAAGTTCCCATAGGCCTATTCTACACAAGACCCCAGGTAGGCAGCTGAGCCGTACTGGGCCCCTGAGGGGGCGCAGGGCTCCCGAGGAGGCTCCTCATTCATTTGGCCAGAGGCACTAGTGGGTGACCCAGTTCTGAACAGTGTGAACCAGGAATTTATTCAGAGGAATTTGCCCTTCAACAGACTTACCTTGTCTCAGATCACTGACTCAGCCACTAGAATGTGATGCAGGTAGGTGCAACCCACCGCTGCCGGCACCAGGACGGCAACTGTCAGCATGCAGAGCTGCTCTTTAGACTGAAAACACTGTCGCCGTTGGTAAGAGCCAGGCTGAGAGGACCTACAGCTGGCGACCTGGACGCAGGCTGCCCCACCGGGCCTGGTCACCTTGCTATCTGCTTCGAATTTTGGCCCCTTTTGTAAGTTACACATTAATCCACAGATCTTTTCTAGTAGAGTTAGCTTACAAGAAAAGATGGCTATGGAAACTGTACGTATACACATCTAGTGTCCTCGAAGAACATGGGCCACTTGGCCACTGAGCTGTCATTGGCTCTCATATTCCTCTTTTTTTTTTTTTTCTGTAATGCTGGGGATCAAACCCAGGGCCTTTTAACTGAGCTGCATTCCCATTCCACTTTTAGTTTTGATTTGATTTTGAGACAGGGTCTTGCTAAGTACTAAACTGCCTGGCTGGGCTTGAATTTATAATCCTCCTGCCGCAGCCTTCCCAAGTGCTGGGATTACAGGACTGTGCAACTGGGCACAGCTTAAAAGCAAATCTTTGTAGATTAAAATAAAATATCTGAGATTAAAACACACTGAATGGCATTAGCTATACTTCCCAAGATCACATCTGTATCTTGAGAGCATCACAAGGGACAGAAAATACCACTTGAAGAAGTAATGCCCCAAATACTTCCAAATTCAATTACAGAGTCTCAAGGGAAACCTGAAAGAGGCTTCCACTGTAATCAAGTTTTCTAAAATCAGCAATAAAGAGAAAATCTTAAGAGAACTTAGAAGGAAAAAGACATATTCTATACAGAAGAATTCCTTTTGGAAATACCCAAGCTAAACTACACCAGGGACAAAGTCTCTAAGATACTTAACGTAGCAAAGGGAACTGCCCCTCTAGAATTTTCTTCCCTGTAAAAAAAAATATTCTTCAAAAAGGACAATGAAATAAAATCTTTGTAAGACCCTGGGAATGGGGGCTTTGCACAGTAGCTAATGTGCTTGCCTGTCATGAGCACCACACGAAAGCCAGCAAAGTGCAGCGGCACACACCTGGAATCCCAGTGCTCGGGAGGCCGCGGCAGGAGGGTTTCTGTGAGTCCAAGGCCAGCCTGGGCTACATAGCGAGTTCAGGACCAGCCTGGGCTACAGAGTGAGACCCTGTATCAAAAACAAACAAACGAACATTGTAAAAACAGAATGCATCATCAATAGATCTATCCTTGGGAAAATAAAAAAGGTTTTAAGACAGAAGGAAAATGATACCAGATTGAGTCTGAGTCTGCTCATAGGAATTAACAACAATAAATAAGAGTTGTAAATTTTCAGCCGGTGTGTGAGTTTTCTGTCACTGTGACAAGAGCTCTGAGAGACCTTAAAGAAGGGAAGGTTATTTGGGTTCCCGCGTCTCAGAGGCTCAGGTCCCTAGTTCAGGGCCTGTGATGAGGAGGGTGTGGCCAGGAAATGTTACCTCAAGCTGGGAGGCAGAGAGAGGAAGGAGCCCCCCAAGGGTAGCTCCAGTGACCTACTTCCTCCCGCCAGGCCCCTCCTCCTCAAGTCCCCACCTCCTAACAGCCCAGTGAGCTCGGAGTTCAGTGGGGTGAGCACTCCCTGAGACCCAACTGCTGCCCTGGCCTCACCTCTGCACACTGCTGCAGAAGAGACGGAGCTTTCCCCACTGGAGCATCCAGGGCAGATTTCAGGTCCACAACATGAAAAGTGAGTATTAGGGTTTGGATCAATCTGGTGCATCCCCCAAAAGCTTATTTATTTGGTTGTAGTGGGACAGCTGTGGAGCCCTGTCCTGTTGAGGTGGTAGCCTGGCTGGCAGGGGCAGATGCTTGGGGCTTGACGTGGAAGGACTTTGTCAACTTGTTTAAATGGGGGGTGGTGCCCAGGGCAGAGCTTTCAGGTGCGCATGACTGAGTTATGGGCCAGGAAGTGAGGGAGGGGCACCCACCCTGAGTGTTGGGGGCCCACTTGCAGCTTGAACTAATAAAGGGAGGGAAAAGAAACATTGTCATAGCTTCTTCCTGGGAAAGCTTAGCCTTGCCACAGTCTCCAGACATCAAACCGGCTCCCACATCATTTGGCTTTCTGTCTGCAAAGCAGTGCACTCACGCCCACTTGCCAGCTGCCCATGAATGGGCTGTGTGAGACCACATGAAGCTGTGAGCTGAAATAAATCTTTCCTTCCTTCATGTGTGGCTGTTGGGTATTTTGCCCCAGCAACAAATAAGTAACCGAGACGGTGGGTAATAAGAAACAGAGATAATGGAGAAACGTCAACAAAATCAACTGTGATTGTTTGAGATCAGTAAAGTTAGAGAATCTCTAGCATGGAGTAATCAGGACAGGACAGAAAAGAGAAAGGATCCAAACTGTCACCAGTGGGAATGAGAGGGACCGTCAGTCCTGGCCCAAGGGACAGAGCGTGTGGAAGGGACAGCTTCATGCCCACATGTCACCCACAGCTGAGGCGAAGCTGGAAAACCGGTGGGATGACAGAAACTACGAAAGCCACTTGAGAAGAAAAGAATGGTCCATGTCTCTGCAACTGTCTCGTCGCTGTGACTCCATTCCTGACACGCACGGCGTAGGGAGGAGAGGTTCATTGTAGCTCACGGTCCACTCACAGGTGGGGGGCTGGAAAACGATGGAAGCTCACGGCAGGGCTGGAGCGGGGCGGGGCCAGAGCCGGAGCGCCAGCGGCAGAGATCCTCAGAACATGGTGGGCTAGAGAGACTGGGGGAAGGGCAGAACCAGCACAGGCACCACCAGGTCAAACCCCAAGCATCTGCCCCTTCCAGCCAGGCCCCACCTCCTAACCCTACACAGTATTCACAGGAACATGAGGCTTTTGGGAGACACTCCAGATCCAAACCATGACAGCCCAATGGCCTGTGTCTTTTGAAGAGCCTGGACAACCCATGGACATCCCATAAGGAGCCCCTGGGCTGACGGTGGCCTGTGCCAATCATTTATGAAAAACATCACAGCAATTCTGCACAAACCGTCTCATAAGATGGAAAGAGTAGGAAACACTAACTGAGGATTTGGATGCCAAGCCATACCGACAGGATACCAGGGAACAGCTGACCAATGCGTCCATGACGAAGATCCTCAAGAAACGTTTTACAAACTGAGGACAATAATAATTTAAAAGGATAATTTGTCGGGGCTGGAGGAACGGCTCAGCGGATAAAGCACTTGAGCAAGCGCTAAGCCAAGCGCTAAGTACCCAAGTTCGATTCCCCAGCACCACATAAGCTGGGCGTGGTGGCGCACGCCTGTAATCCCAGCACTCGGGAGGATTGAGACAGGAGGATTGCCGTGAGTCCAAGGGCAGCCTCGGCTCTGAAGTGAATTCAGGACCAGCCTGGACCACAGAGCGAGACCCTGTCTCAAAAAAAAAGGACAATTTGTCATGACTAAGTGAAGTTTAGCTCAGAGATGCAGAGTCGCCTTGGTAGCATCTCAAATGGAATCAATCAAGTCAGGGCTAGAGGCATAGCTCAGTGGTTATGCGCACTTGCCTAGCGAGCACGGCTTAGACTTCCCAGCACCACACAGGCTGGGTGTGGTGGCACACAACGCACCCATAGGAAATAACTGAAGGAACAGAAAACAAAGGCCTGCGCCACTGGGCCTGGCTCAATTAAAAAAACGGCTTTTAAAAAATCGACCCAAGCAATTAAGTAAAAGAGATAAACAATACAGTCATCTTAATAGATACAGAAGCATCTGGCAAATTCAAATATCTATTCCCGCTTTAAGAGGAAATAAGTCACTGAAAACTTGGGATAGGAGGAAATCGTCCATTTGATAAGCAACAGCTAAGGAAAACCCACAGCTCTGCTGGCGAATGGACAGATTTCCACACAGGATCAGACGCAAGGTAGAGGGACCCACTGCTCCCACGCCACCCTAGCACACACGGCAGCTTGCAAGGCTGCATGAGGCAGGAGCAGCCCTGCCAGGCTGCCGGCCCGGAACCCCGCGCTCTGCCAGGCCGCGGCCTGGGCGAGTTCGCGGATGACGAGACCCTGTCTCAACAAAAAGGGTTGCGGGCAAGGGATGTAGCTCAGCGTGAAGACCGTACACACAACAGCAAGAAAGATATTTCAAAGGAAGAAGTTGGAAATACTGGAACACACACTGATGCAAATAGTTCTGCGAGCAAATGGACTGTCAGGCTAAAGCCAAATGAGCAGTGCACACGCTGTCTGATTCCTCCAACATAAAATTCTAGAAAATGCCAGATGATCACAATCTGTGACAGAAAGCAGATTGGTAGCTTCGCCCAGGCACATGGACTCAGAGCAGGGCACACAGGGAGGGAGAGTGTGCCAAAGGGCACAGGGAAATTTCTAGGATAATGCCTTGCTCTTTGTGTGGGGTGGGGCGTGTGTGCCTGTGCGTGTCTGTGTGCGTGTCTGTGTGTGTGTGTGTTTTAGAGACCAAGCCCATTGCCTTCACACTAAGCTACATCCCCAGGTCATTATTATTTTTTTTGATTTTTGATTTTGAGAAAGTCTTACTAAATTGTGAAGTTGGCTCAAACTTGTGATCTTCCTGCCTCAGGCTCCCAGAGTGGTGGGATTATAGGTCTGTGAGATGAGGGCCAGCTCTTTCATTTGAGTGTGATGCCTTCACAGGTACAAGCATGTGTCATGGATATATTGAAACCTACCTTCTGCATGCAGTTTACTGTTTCTTGTTTGTTCTGATGTATTGGCGATTGAAGGCAGGGCCTTTGCGCTGAACTACATCACCACCTACATGTTTTTTTAGACAGGTTCTTGCTCTATAGTCCAGGCTAGTCCTGAGCTCAGCATGTAGCCTGGGCTGGCTCCAACCTCACGGCTCGCCTCCTGCCTCAGCCTCCCTGGTGCTGGGATTACAGGCGTGCGCCACCACCAGGCCTGGCTCTTACTGTTATTATTCACTGCACCTCAGAAAAGCTGTGGAAACCTAAGTAAACAAAAGCAAACATGACCCGGGACAGGCTCAGCAGGCCCACGCACCATCTTTTAAGATGGAACAAGATCCTCCGCTCACATTAATCGAGTGGGCAGAGAGGGGCATGCAGCCTTGCTGGGAGCCAACAGCTATTACCCCCACCCAACAGCTACTCCGCCCACCTCCATACTGGGGATTGAACCCGGAGCCTTCGCACTGGACTATATCCCCAGCCCTATTTGATTTGGAGACAGGACCTTGCTAGCACGGGCGTGAGCTCCCCACCCTCCTGCCTCAGTTTCCCAGAGTGCTGGGATGACAGGGCCGCACCCTAGACCCACTCTACAGCCTCTTTAATTCCAACCCCGCTGGATCCCTGCAGAGGCCAGTCTCCAGCTTCCCAGCAGCCACACTACCTGGCTGAAGGCATTCTCTGGACCCGGGGCCGCATTCCTGCCCAGAACTGTTCCCCACGAATTTCTCGGGCCCACAGCTGTGGGCACCTGTCCACCTCAGGACACGTCGCCTGGGCTCTGCCTTCCTCAGTGCGCATTTTCCGAGCCGGTCGCTAGCTGGGAGCGCTGAGGCCGTCAGGGATCAGAAATCCTCCTGCGCTCCACCTGCTTCCTGCGTGGTAAGGTCCAGGTGCACTAGTGAGCGTTGGCGGAGTGTGAGTGGGCTGAGCACAAGGGGCAGGGGAGCCCTCTCTCTGGGGAGGACGACACTTCTCAGCAGCCCCGCGGCCCAGTGGGCAGTCACGGCCAACAGCTTTCTGGTTTCAGGCCTGGGTGCCCGCCCCACCCTCTTTTTCTTTTCCTTTGTGTTTATCTGGAGGCAGGATCTCACTGTTATGCTAAGGTTTATTTTGTTTGTTCTGTTTCTTGCACCGCGCATGCTACTGGGGCCTGCCATGTGCTACGTCCTCAGGCAACGGTCGGGAGCTTTGTCAGCCTGCCCTTCGGGTTTGGCGCCCGGACCAAGCCCAGCCCTTCACGCCGCTCCGTGTATCCAGCTCATTGAGTTTTCTCATTTTGAGACACGATGTAAACTGCCCAGGCTGGCCTCGAACTTGTGATTCTCCTGCCTCAGCCTCCCAGAGTGCCGGGATTTCAGGCCTGTGGAGGTGTCGTTTTTGTGTATTTTGCCTGTGACCTTGAAAAAAAGAAAAAAGGAAAGAGAGAGACTCCACGCCAGGCGACAGAGGGCGTCGACCCCCGAGCGAAGGCGCGAAGTCGCTTTCCGCTCACGCGCGGAGCCGCGGTCTGACTGTCCTCGCCGTGCAGATCCCCGTCCCGTCCCGGGGGGCGCGGGGCTCCCGGACCCGGCGCTGCGTCCGACCTCCGCCGTATGCGGGCGAGGAAACGCGGCCAGAGGGAGGATCCAAACGCGGTGTCCTTGAGGAGCAGCGGGGGAGGTCACGGGCGCCGGGGCGGATCGCGCGCGGGCGGCGCGGGGCTTGCGCCTTCCCGGGCGCGCCCGAGCTCGTCCGCGCCGCCTGAGCTGCTCTCCCCCGAGTCCGACGTTCCGGGACGCCGCCCCGCCCTCTGCGCGCCCCGCCCGCCCGGGCCGGCCGCCGGGATGTGACCTCGCGGATGGCGGCAGCCCCGGCCCCCCGGGCGCTCTGACCGCGGCGCCGCCATGCGGCCCCCGCCCGGGACCCCCGCGCCGGGCGCCGCGCTGCTGTTGCTGCTGCTGCTGCTGCTGGCCTCGGAGTCCGCGCGGGGTGAGTCCCGCGGGACCGCGACCCGCCGCCCCGCCCGCCCTCGGCCCGCGCGACCGCGCCGCGCCGCCTCCGGCCGGGTCCCCGCCGTTGACGCCCCTGTCCCCGCAGCCGTGCGGCTCCCGGCGCGCGAGGCCGCGCAGTTCCTCCGGCCCCGGCAGCGCCGCGCCAACCAGGTCTTCGAGGAGGCCAAGCAGGGCCACCTGGAGCGGGAGTGCGTGGAGGAGCTGTGCGGCAAGGAGGAGGCGCGGGAGGTGTTCGAGAACGACCCCGAGACGGTGAGAGGCCGCGGGATGGGGCGCCGGGCCGCGGGGTCGGGGCGCTCGGGCTCCCCGCCCGCTCCCCCGCGCCGATCGCGGCCCGGGTCCGGGTCCTCACCTCAGCGGCAGGGGCTGCCGAGCGGGGTCCCCGGCTACAGCCCCTGAGGGCGGAACCCGACGCGGAGGCCCAAGGACCCTCGCCCCAAAGGGGTCTCCTGTGACCGCGGGAGAACCGCCCTTCCGCACGAAGCAGGCTGAGGGAGGGGTGAGGGGCCTCGGGGATACTTTTCCCGGGCCTGCCCCCCGCGGGCCCCGACACAGTCGGGAGCCTCGGAGGACCGCCGTGCCCCAGGTGGTGCCTTCGTGGGTGGGGGTGCTGCCGGGGGCTGACAGGAGCGGCCGTGTGGGCCGAGGGTAGCTTTGGTGTGTCGCCTCTTGTCGCCAGACAGGGCCCAGTGACGCTGCTGAGCAGAGTCAAGGTGACTTCACAGGGAAGTGTTAGGTTCTGCTGGGGCTTTTCTTTTAAGGAACTCCGGGGATGAACTGAACGTCACTGGGGGTGAGTGGTGGGCCGCCCTGCATGGTGGCCTTGTTTCTGAGGGGCTGGCTTGCAGCTCCCCAGTCTGCCCTCAGAGACACAGGAGGTCACAGGGCCCAGGGCCGCCTCTGAGATCCAGGGGCTATCTCTTCTGTGAAGGACTGTCTCTCTTGGGATGGGCTGTCTTTCCCGGATAGACCGTCTCTCCTAGGACAGCTAACTCTCCAGGAATGGAAGCTGTCACCTTTCACTCCTGGTCCTTGCTGGCCTTGCAGTCTTGGCAGTAAACCTGGTAGGAGTCCTGGGCTTTCCCGGCCTCTGTAGGCCCTAGAGCAGGCCTCCTGGGCTCTGCTGTCCCGGCTCCCAGGGGTTCCTGGGCTGGGGCTGCACGCTGGGACCAGGCTTGTGAGGGCAAGAGCAGACCAAAGCTAGCTGCCGCCCCTCCGCCCTCCGCCCTCCGCCCTTGGCACCCTGGTGCCAGGACCCAGGTGGCAGGCCTGCACTGGCCTCTGCTGCTCCGCCCCATCAGCCTCTTGGCTTTAATTGCTTTTATGTTTTGATTACAACCTTATTTAGGAAGGTATGAGCCCTGCTCCTCTGGAGGAGGGTTGTGCCCTTCCTGCAGGCCACTGCGGTGCAGGGCTGCCCGGCCCTACCCAGTGGGAAGCCCATCAGCCCGGCCACCCTGCCTGTGAGACCCTCCCGGCCCTCGGGCGTCCTCTGCTTTCCGGGCTGACCTTTGCCATGCGCTGCTGCCATTGCTGACTGCCCAAATGGGCTGAGACCTGAACTGAGCTGCAGTAAACCTTTCCCTCCCTTAAGTTGTGGGATCAGATATTAGGTCCCCGCAACTAAGGCAGAGCACGTGGCACTCAGGGTTGGGCCCCAACCATATTTTCTCCTTGGATGCCAAGAAGGCGAGGGAGGCTAGGAAGGCCGTGGGGGCCGTGGAGGCCGTGAGGGCCGAGGAGACGGGCGGCTGAGGAGGCCAGGACAGCAGGGAAGGCCGGGGAAGCCGCAGGGGCTCTGGCAGCCCTGCTGGCTGGCTTGGAAGCTGTCAGCTTAGCTTCTCCACATGATGGAATGAGGCGGGCAGGTCCAGGTGAGGGGTGGGAACCAGGCTCAGGGCCCCGCGTGTCCGCTGAAAGGGCTGAGGTCCATGGCAGTGTGTGGGACTAGAGTCGCGGGGTCCATCCAGGCCAGGCCTATCCAAGGGAGTTCCTGGGCCCCTCGGGAGGGAGTAGCCTGGGCATCAAGAACTGGCCCCTCCCATAGGAGGCGGAGGAGGCGGGCGTGCTCCTGTGGCTACATTAGAGCTTTTGCCTCCCTCGGTGAAGGAGCTGCCCCTTCCTGAAGGAGTGTAAAGTATGGTTTCACAACCTTCTGCCAGAGGGGACATGTGACCCCACTTCCTCCCTCCTCCGTCCACATTCCTGGCTGGGGACAGCTGTGGCCCTTCTAAGCATTTGCCCCCCCCCCCCCCGCCCCTCCTGTACTTCTCTTATCTCGCTTCTTGCAGTGGATTCTCTGCCTCCTGGCATCTCCTACCTCCCTGTCCTAAGCCCATCTGCTGGCCACGGGCCAGTGTGGTTTCTTGGCTCTGCATGGCCTCCTTCTGCTAAATCCTTTAAGGCTAAGGCCCGTGGGTAGGGTGGGGTCTCGGCTGCCAGAGAATCCTGGCCAAGAGGCTCAATGCAGCTAGAATTGCTGCCCCAAGTTTGGGTTCTGTAAACTTGGGGACCAGAACATCCCAGGGCTCCAGGACAGACTTGTTCTCTGCCGCTCTCCCCGCTCTTCCCCACCTGCCTCCCTTGTTCCAGGTGAGGTCACCCCTCTTTACCGCCGGTGGCATGTTGAGCTAGTGATAAAGTTAAGAGTTTATTTAGGTTAAAGTTAACTGTTGGGGGCAGCAGGTGAGTTCCAAGAGAAGAGCCATACTCCACGTGGAGAGGTTGGGGTGCGTGAAAGGTTTTGAGGGTGTGAGGAGGGTCTTAGCGGAAGATGACGTTGTCCGAAGACCCTTGATCTCCTGGGGAAACAAAGCTAGATGTGCCTGCGCATGCCTACCTGAAGTGGGAGTGCGAAAGAGCTTCTCCCGTGGCTCCCAGGGCCTCTCCTTCAGCCGGAGAGGCGGCCAGTCAGCAAGTGAGGGTGGGCGGGCAGGACCGCTGGAGGAGAGCAGGCGGCCCAGGGAAGTCCAGCGCTGTATTGTTGCCGCAGGCCCGGCTGGTGTGCACTGGGCACAGTGAACCCCTACTGGGTGTGTGCGACCTTCTCACTGTGGTGATGAAGTCTGGTAGGGTTTCAGGACGTTGTTGGTTTTAAAAGCGTGAGGTCTGGTTGGCACTGCAGATATGTTCACCCTGCCAAGCCCTGTTCCTGAGTCAGGGGCAACTTGGGTTAGGGCCACGTCCTCTGTTGATGACCCCCAAACCCTCTTGGGACTGTTGCAGCTCTTTGGGAGCCCAAGTATTGGGATAGCCTGAGGGGTCCCAGGAGCAGAGGGGGCCTCAGAAACCTCTGGAGGAGCAATGTCCAGGCTCAGACATTCCCTGCCCATAACCCATCTACACACATGTGCGCATGCACACACACAGTGACCCCAGTGTGCACATATGTATGTGCCCAGAGACACAATCAGAATACACACATGTGCGCACACACAAAGAAATACTCATGTGCATGTACACACATGCCCAGAGAAATACTCAGGACATACAGAGGAACACTCATGAGCACGTACACATATGCCCAGGACACACTCAGAACACACACACAGTGAGACCACATGTGCCTACGTGTACGCCTTGCTGTCTGTGCCGTATGAAGCCCTTGCAGTGGCCCTGGGCCTGCTTTGTGACCCTGCACACCTCTCTTACCATGCCAGTTGACGGCACCTGGCTCCCCGCCAGGTCCACCCAGGTGGACCTGTTCAACCCAAGGTGACTGAGACCAGCACCTGGCACGTGGCAGCACCTCGGTCACGGCAGCGGGACTTCATGGAGTCCTCTGTAGTCACGTGGGTGAGTCTGCTTCTTCTCAGAGGCCCCAGGCACCTGGTGCTCCTGGCAGCCCACACACAGCCCTGAGCAGGGAGGCTGCAAACACAAAAGCAGATGTGCTTTCCCTCTCTCTGTAATGTCTGGATGGTCTGTGGGGCGAGCTATGGGATCTTTAGGACAAAGGAAGATTGAATTAAGAATGGGGGTGTGCAGACAGCTGGAGGAATGGCACAGTGGTTAAAGTACAAGGCCCTGAGTTTGATTCCTCAGCACCACAAAAAGCCGGGTGTGGTGGCATACACCTGTAATCCAGGCATGCAAAGGCTGAGGCAGGAGGATTGCCGTGAGTCCGAGGCCAGCCTGGGCTACCCGGAGATTCAGAACCAACCTTGGCTACAGAAAAAAAAAAAAAAAAAAAATGGAGAGCAGAACATAATTTTCCCAAAACAATAGCAATTTAAAAAAACCAACATTGTCATCACCACCAATGAGTAGGTTTTTCAGAAGGTATTTGTGTCACCCACATCCTGGGGGCTCTCCGCACCCTTAGTGGTTCTCTTCTGAAACAACTCTGTACTTCAGGGACCTTTTCAACATTCTTTTATCGTTAACAGGCCTGAACCCTGATTTATCCGTGGCTTGTGGCAACTCTCTCCCAACACCTTCTCGCTGAGTCATGAAACCCTTATTGTTAGATTTATAATCTCACTTTACAGGTAATTATAATTCCATTGTCTCTGCTCCTCAGCCTTCTGTCTTTGGGATGAGGCGGTGGTCACCAGTGCAGAGTCAAAGGTGACCTTGCTCCCATGCTCCGTAGAGTGCAGTTCAGTCACATGGCCCATGCCCTGGCTGTAGGTCAAACTAGATGAAGGAGAACTGGAGCGTGGAGGCGGATCTCTGCCTCCGGGAGGTACTTAGGGTGGGGGCGCTCTGTGCGGCCCTGTGGAGCGAGTGTCCTCACCCCGCTGCACTCCCTTGACCCCATCCCCCACTTCTTGCACCTGGGCCAGTGTCCGGGTGGGAAGGGATGCATATTTGCTGAGTGTGGAAATGGGTGATGTGGAGTGGCTGCCACGCCCCTGGGGTGGGCAGACAGCTGGGCAGAGCTCACTCCCTTGCGCCATGCATTGCCTCTGGCGCATTGGCCCTGCAGGAGGAGGCCCCAGGAGGAGCAGAAGGCTGCGCAGCCTTCAGTCACCAGGGAGACCACTGTTGGCCAGAGGGTAGATGAGTGCCCACCTTGGAAGCAGTGTCCGGGGAGTCAGGCGCCCGCCAGAACTTTGGAAAAGAGGAGGGCGATTAGTTCCCTTGGCCGTGGTGACTAATACTGTGTGACTGTCAGTGTCCCTCATGTCCCTCCTGGCTCAGGTCTCTGTCACTGTTGGCAGGTACCTGTGAGGCGTGAGCAGCGCAGGGGTGTGGAGGTGGGTTACCTCTGCAGGGACCATGACCCGCCCATAGCCTGGGGCCTGGGGCCTGGGGCCTGGGGCTCAGCACCTGGACACCTTTCAGGAGGGGTGGTGTGCCGTCTTCGCCCTGGCTGGGCCTACCGCCCATGCGGGCTGCAAGTCCTTGTCTGTGGTGTGTGGGCACGGCAGGAGGGAAACTGGGTGTGAACTTGGAGACAGAAGGGAAAGAGAGCCCCGAGGATCCACGCGGAACTGGCCGGGGAGTCTGCACAGGGTTGTGGCCAGGCTTCCGGCCTCTCTGGGAGGCTCAGCACTCAGCTGGGGCCCTGGTAGTTTCCCCTGGTAGTTTCCCCGTGGAGGTCAGCTTGCTCCCAGACAATGTCCCACCCAGGGATTAGTGAGTTCTGTCTCCATAGAAAATGTTCTGAACAGTTGCCGTCCTCATGAGCCCCAGCACCCGGGCCTGCCCGGCCAGGTGATAAGAAGGGTTTGGAAATCTAACTTGGAGCTTTCCTTATCAAGGGGTGGTGACTTAGTGAGGGGCATTCTCGGTGTATCCTTGGAAAAACAGTTGTGGCGTGACATGGCATGGGGACGCAGGACGCGACACCTGAGGTGCGTCAGAGGGCACCTGCCCAGAAACGCAGCGGAGCTGACATGGACCCTTGCCCCGTCTCCACACTGTGGCTTCCAGCCCTCCATGCAGGGGACGTAGTGGGGAGACACGGCAGGCAGGGCCAGCAGGCTGAGCCCCCGCGTAGGGTGGGGGGAGGTCTGGCCTTCAGTCCCTGGCCTGTGCCTGAGGCCCGGGCTCAGACCTGACCTGCAAAGGGGGGGTGTCCAGGAAACTGCAAAAGGCACTTGGCTGGCCTGGCCCCTGCCCCGTGCTGGGCTGTCACCAGCTGCCTGAGGGTGACTGTCGGCCATTCCCGCCAGCTGTACCTACCTACCAGCTGTAGCAGGCAGGTTGTGACCCTTTGGGGAAAGTGAGCCTACCCTCAGGCCTAGTATGATGCTGCTGCTGCCTGCCTGGGAGATAGGACCCCTTCGGAGGCTGTCAGCGACCTAGGAATCCCTGCCAGCTGGGGGCTGCCCTGTCGCTGTGGTGAGTTTGGGGAGGTGGCTGCTTTGTTCTGGACTGTGGCTGCCTCTGTAAGGTGGCGTACAGGGCGTTGGAACTGGATTACATGCCACCTCGTGCAGGTGGAGATGCCGGTGTTGCCAGGTGTGAACCGTCCTGGAGGCCGGCCCCACCCCCTGAGAACATGGGCAGTGCCCCTTTACTCGTACCTTGGCCACGAAGGGTGGAGTGGGGCAAAGACTGTCTGGGCTGATGGAGGGACTGCCTTCGACAGGAATTCTATAGGACTTCGCCAACGCTGTCTGTCGGCCTGACTCTTCCTATTATAGAGTGGTTGACTCAGCAGTAATGAGGGGCCAGGGAGGTGACAGCCAGGATCCGGGTGGCAGGGCGTTGGACAGGAGCCTCACGTCACACCCCGGCTGGAACAAGCACGTTTACAAAACCTGAAAGACCAGCCATCTGGGGGCTTCTGTCTAGAGTAAGGCTGGGGGCAGATGGGACCCTGACTCAGTACCCAGAGAGCCTGTCCCACAGTGGGTCGTGTCAGGAGACGCTGCACTCATCAGGGCCAGGTGGCAAGTCCCCGGGACTCAGCTGTTGTGTCTGCACAGACAGGGTGCGTGGCAGCAGGGTCAGCAGGTGTCTGGTTGCAGGGAGGGTTTGCATGTTAACCTTGCGTTGCCACTTGGTAAGCTTGGGAAGCCACAGTGGTAACACTGGCAGTCACTGCAAGAGACTTGGCCTACCCTTCAGGGCTGGCTAGTGCTTTGAAGGATAGTGCTGAGGCAGTGCTTTGAGGTGGAGGAGGAGTGATTTGTCCAACTGAGGGAGGACTGGGGACCCCCAACTGGCCCCTCATTCGTTCACCCCTCCACCTATAATCTCCCCACCCACCATCCATCCACCCACCGTCCATCCGTCCGTCGTCCACCATCAGTCCAGCCATCATCCATCTGTCTGCCTACCACTTACCCACTACCTATGCCATCCTCCAAGTGTCAGCAGTGGCTGGCCTTCTGTGGTGGTCACGCAGTGGGTGCTGAACAGTGACCGGTCCTTGGCCTTTCATCAGCATCATCGTGGAGCACTGGCCTCCAGTGTCGCTTAGTTTATCTCTAGCTGTTTGATCAGTATAGAGGCAAAAATCCCACTGAAAATGGCTTTCAGGTGACAGGCGGCTTGATTGCCAGGTGATTGGTGCTCCCTGTCCAGCCCCATTCCCACAGTCCTTGCCCCTTTGGACCCAGAGGAAGGAGGGGGAGTGTGCCTGTGTGGTATCGCTGCCTTCAGGCCCAGCCTCCTGGGACAGAGCTGAGGAGCACAGGCCCCAGGGCTCAGCAGTTCCCGTGTAAATGGGTGTGGTGGGGCTTGGTGTGGAAATTCTCAGCCTGGTCCAGTCTGCTCTGTGACATCTGGCCGCCCTTTATTCACACCTGTCTCCGGAGATCAGAATGCCTCAGGACGATGGGAAGTATCTTTTGCTTGGGAAGGCCTGTTGTGTTTAGTTTTGCTTTTACTTGGGCGTTAGCTGCCCTCTTCTGGATTCCCAGACACAGCATCTGTGCGTGCTGTCTGGGCCCTGTGTCTGCCCGTGTGGTCACCCGTGGAGGACACTGGCACAGGCACTCTTCACAATGCCGGGTGCCCCTGGAGCTCTACGAGAACAAATCACACTTGACTATTGCATAGTGTGGCATTGGGTCTGAAAAACCAAACCCGCCTTCGGGAAAGGGGAGGAAAGACGGCGGTTGTGACGGGGTGCTTGCTCCCTGCTGCATGCTGGCTTTTGGTCCTTACTCAATCTCAGTGTTTGCTAACCCTGAACGGACACTTTCTGTCCCCCCGAATCCCCCGCGTCAGAACCAAACTTCTCCTTGAGAGCAGTTGTGCCTGCTGCCACGTGCTCCTGCTCCCTGCTCCTGTCCCCCAGCCTTGGGGCCCTCTGCCTTGCCGGCCTTTCCTGCTCACAGAGCGTGACGCCGTGAGGAGGTGTGGAGGACAGCCGCACAGGAGGCTTGCCGGCCCCCAGACCTCTTTCCTAAGCCTCTGGCCTCGCCAGCCTGGCCTGGCCTGCTTTACCGTGGGAGGCAGGGTACAAGCTCCCGACATCCCGACTCCATGGTGCCCGGAAGCCCCGTCCGAGCCCACGGTGGCTGCAGAGCCCTGCGCTGCACAGTAGGGCTCAGGTAGCTCCTCCAGCAGGAACAGGTGTGAGGCTGAACCCTGTGGAGGTGGGGGGGGGGGGGGGGGGCGCAAGGGGCACTCAGACATGGGAGGGTGGTGTTGCTATCTGTCGCCACAGAGGCGGGAGCCTAGGGCCCTTTGCTGATCCTCAGCCCTCAGCCCACCCTGTCCTGTGAGTGTGAGGTTCCTCGTCCAGTGCACTGGGGCTCGGGGGTCTCACGGAGGGTAGTTGGGTGGCATCGATATGTGCTCCAAGGTGCAGCCTGCTCCCACGTGCATCCCATGTGCATCTCAGCCGACGTTCTGTCCCGGACATCACAGAGGCCATGAGGTCTGTCTGCTGTGATCAGCCCTAAGCTGACAAGGGAGCCTGCCCTTCTCAGCATCACCCTGGGGCCTGGGCACCTGCACCAGCTGGATGAGGGAAAAAGGACACCCCAGGACTTCAGTTCCCAGGGCTCAGAGTGGACTCTGTGTCTTTAAGGACAACAAGGACCCCCTGTGGGGGCCTCCCATGAATCTGCCTCAACTACTCCAAGGGCGAAGCAAGGCTATTTGCCAGCAGGTGTGACAGTCCCGGATCAGCAGGCCCTGCCCCCTCCCTGCCCCATCTTCTGTCCGTGTTTCTGGGCATAGTGGTGCTCCCTCTCCCACCTGCCCACAAGTGTTTCTGACCCGCTGTGGGGCCTGTGTGACTAGGAGCTGGGTGTGGTGTGTACAAGCCTCATTCGTGCAGTAAATGTGCCCCTTCTTCTTCCCACAGGAATATTTCTACCCGAAATACCTAGGTAAGTCCGCCTCACTCCCTGGTTTCAGCATGTCATGAGCGCAGAGCAGGGGACTCGTGCCTCATACGGGCCACGGGTCCTGCGACCACGCTGCAGCTGGAAGAAGACTGCTGCTTTAGAACTGTCTCGGCCAGAGCGTGTGGATCAAAAGCACGGATTTTCTGTTAGTACCATAGTTCTGCTCCCGCTGGCTGCGCCCAGGTACTGCGTGGTGGTCTACAGCCTTCTTCTTTTCGGCTTTGATTTCAGACTCCACCCTAGGTGTAGAAGAGTGACTGGCAGACTGCCCTGAGCTCAGGGGCCTCAGAACTCTGCACTCCTGTAACCACTGAGGAATCCACAGAGCGTTTTTTCCCACATGTGCCATATTCACTGATGTGTGTGGTGTTAAGTAAAATAGGAAATTCCCTTGTCAGTCTGAAGAGCAGGATACACCGAAGGCACCAGGGCAGGTGTGGGGTGCCTGTGTCCTCAGGAGAGAAGAGAAAAGGTGAAACCCTGTGTAGGTCTTGTGGGTGTGGCACCTCTGACCCCTAAAAACCCCCACAGGAGCCCTGACCTTTCTCTGAGAGCTGCTTGGTTAGTCAACACCCTTCAAACTTCCTTGGGTATGGACTGCCCACAAGGAGAGCATGGTGCTCCGGGTCCTCCTTTTTGTCTTGTGGGGCTGGGCCCAGGCCTTCACGCTGAGCTACATCTGTAGCCCTTCAGAGTCTGAAGTAAGTGGCTAAGCTTCCTTGCTTGTGACCCTCCTGCCTCAGCCTCCCAGAATGCCGAGCTTTCAGGCGTGCACCGGTGGGTTTGGCAGATGCTCCCAGCTCTGTGAACACAGAGTGAGGTTACTGGCCTGCCTCCTGTACATGGAGGCAAGCACAGGGGATCCTGATGGGCCAAGAGGCCTGACAGCCTTGCTCCTGGACGTGCTGGGGTTAGGTCCTGCGGCCGGGGGTGACAGTTACCCCCATCCCCATGAACCTGCCTTGTGATGTGCCCGTAGGTCACACTAGTTCTTCCCACACACGGACAGCTGCCACACAGCTACCCGTGTCACTGGACACAGCCACCTTTCATGCATGTGTCCATGAGCCAGGTACCTCCTCCGGTACCCTGTGGAGCACCCACGGTCCCCCTGGACATAGCAGGGGCCATGGCAGGGACTGAGGGGACATGACACAAGGGAGCTCTTGGGAGCAGGTCTGCTTTCCTGTTACGCAAGCTGCATCCTGACTCTGGTCACCCCAGTCAGCCCTCCGTGGGAGGTGGGAGGTTCCCCAGCCTTGGCACGGCTGTAGCACCCATGGGTGAAGTTCTACCGGGGGTGGGGGGTGGTGTTGCTGCTGAAGTGCTTCGTGCTAAAGGAGACCAGGGCACACGATGGTTGGTGACTCTGGTACCCAGTAAGATGATGTCACATCCCCAGCTGTCTTACAGCCCGAATGCGGGCTCATTCGCCTTCCCAGCCCAGGTGACAGGTAACCCTGTGGCACATGTCTCTCCTGCAGAGTGCATCAGCAAATATGGGCCGCCCTCTACCAGGAGTGCTGACTTCGTCACCTGTGTCCAGAGTAAGTGTCTCCCTATCTTGGTGGCAGCGGTCAGTGTGGCCGTGGCCAGTAGAGTGGCAGCAAACATGCCTGTGGCTGGTGCCCTGGCATGGCAGTGTCTGGTGCGGCTGTGGCTGGTGTGGTGGCAGCTGTGGGAGAGCTGGGAGAGCTTCTGTTTCCCAGAGGCTGTCGTCCTCACCGGGGAGCACCCTTCACTGCTAGACTTGCTTCCAAGCAGATAAATTTTGTTTCCCTTAGTGCTAAATGCATACGGTGCAAAATTTAAAGAGGGTGTGATACAAAAGTGCACCCCAGCGCTCTTCGTGTGGCCAAGACCACAGCAGCCCCCACTTTCCCTGAGGTGTGTAGGTGGGTAGTCTTCTGCTTTACCTGTTCACACATGTCATGTCAGATTTGTAGTCACCCCTACTGTTTTTCTTTTGGGGAAGATACTGGGGATTGAGTCCAGGGCCCTGACCTTTTTTGGTTTTAATTTTGAGACAGGGTTTAAGTAAGTCACTAAGTTGCCAGGGCTATGTTCCTCCTGCCTCAGCCTCCCAGACTGTTGGGATTGCAGGCCTGCGCCAGCCAGCCAGCCACTTCATATTTTTATTTTGAGACGTTTTTGGTAAGATGCTTAGCCCGGGTTTGAACTTGAGATCTTCCTGCCTCAGCCTCCCAGAGTGCTGGGATTATAGGCCTAGTGAGCCACCAGGCCCTGCCCCCTGCAGTGTGTTCGGTGCTTCTATGTGATTTCCAGTTTCTCCTGACACAGATGCCCCCAGGTGGTCCCTGGGCCCGGTCACCCCGCACCTGCCAAGAGGGGGCCCTTCCTCCGTTCCTCACTCTGGAAAGGCTGGCTTTCCCAGCTAACCCCATGTGCCCCTTCTCTCCGTCTCGGAGAAGCCTTTTTGGGTGCTCAGATGCCCTTCCGGCTGTCACATGGGGTCTCCCTTCCTGAAGACAGGGAAGACACAGCCATGGCCTGAGCCCGGGGCCGAGCTCAGCTCATCCGTTTTCATAGATGGCCTGGTGTGGTGTTCGTAGCATGCGTGGTAGCTGGAGTTTCCTGGTTGTCCACTGCTGTCAGAATCAAAGGTTTGACTTTGAGGAGACAGCAGCCAACTTTGCCAGTGAGTCCAGGCTTGGCCCCGACTCACACTTTCAGCGGGCCCCAGGCCCCGGCACCTGAGCTGACAAAGAGGGAGGCAGTGGTCCCACCTGGGCTCCGTCCTGGGCTCTGAGGATTGGACGAGGACCAGCCAGCCAGAGATCACAGTTTGAAGGCCACAGGGATATCGGGCCTTCCCTGTCCCCTGAAGCCAAGTGGCCCAGGGTCAGGGTTCTTGGGGTCGTCGAGTGGGGGGCCTGTGCGCCCTGGAAGGGGAAGTGGAGGAATATCCAGGACTAAGAGGCTCCGTGTCTGCGGCAGAGCAGAGGCCGCAGTGTGTCTCCTGAGCCTGTCTGCAGCTGTGTGATCGGGGGGCCCAGGGCCAAGGCTCTGCTGTCTTTGGACTTGAGATCTGGCTGGGTCCTAGCCTTCTGCAGCGGGCCAGGCTATGTGTCTCAGAGAGCAGAGTGCAGGGCCGGGCCTGCCTGTGTGTTAGCCATGCCTACATCTGCTTAGTAGTGGCCCGTGAAAGGGTTCTTTGAGCACGGGGCACAATAGCAGTTCTTTGTGCTGACCCCCCAGCCTTGGAAGGGCTGGGTTGCGGGCGCCATGGCTGTGAGCAGTGACCTCAGAACATCTTCACCTGAAGCCCTGTGGCTGGTGCTGCCTAAGACGTGGCCAGCCCCCTCCCATGCCCTACCCTACAGGCAGTGTAGGTGGCCCAGGTCTCACCCTGGGTGCTGAGGGTCAGGGTTGACTCCCAAGAGACCCTCCCTTCCCTGTGGCTGAGACCTGAGGCCTGGTCTCCCACCGAGCAGTGTGTCATGTGGAGGGAAGGCACCAAGGCCTTGGCTGGCTCAAGTGTGCCCCTGGACTGGGCAGGGACATCGTGGAAAGTTACCACCCAGGAAGTCCCTGGGTGGCGAGGGACCTGCTCCCTCGAGGCCCAAGCCTACAGGTGTCAGTGCACCTGCCCTGTCTCCCAGTCCAGGCCGCATCTCTCTCAGAGGGTCTGTAGTTTCTCCGAACTGCCCAGGGTGTGGCTGGCCTGTGCACCTGCTTCTGCCTGGGTTGGGGATCCCTGACCGCTGTCTACAGTTATGAGAAGACTTTTGGGAACACCTCAGGCAATTTTTTCTTTGTGTCCCTCATTCCAGACCTACCCAACCAGTGCAGCCCAAATCCCTGTGACAAGCAGGGGACCAGAATCTGCCAGGACCTCATGGGCAACTTCTTCTGCCTATGCAAAGATGGCTGGGAGGGCCGGTTGTGCAACCAAGGTAAGGTGTAGCCTGGAAGTGGGGCCGGGCAGCCACCTCCAGCCTCATCCTCCATCCCTTCATCCCTAGTGGGATTCAGATCCAGTCCTGGCAGCTGACCTCCCCTTCACTCCCTGACCACTTTCAGGGATATTGTACCCTGCAGGGTTGTGGGGGGACATGTTGGGGGCCATATCTCTGACCAGACTGTGTATCCCTGAGTGTTAGGTGTACAAAGGGCTTCTGGAGCAGACCCTGCATTTGTTACTGCCAACATCAACTCCATGGCCCTGTGTCCTGCCCTATACCAGAAGAGGGAGGCTGTGGAAGGGGACCTGGGCGAGCGTGCTGGAGGGCACAGGTATCTTGGGCTCCCTTCCTCACCCTGTCTCTGTGTCCAGATGTGGATGAGTGTGACCAGCGGGACAAGGTCTGTGACCAAGTCTGCCTCAACTCACTGGGCAGCTTCCATTGCTCCTGCCACAGCGGCTATGAGCTCAGCCCCGATGGCAGGGCCTGCAAAGGTGAGGACCTGTCCCCCCCCCCCCCCCCCCCCCACACACACACACTCTGCCCTTTCTCCTCTTTGTTCCCTCGTCATCCTTTGGAGACCCTGTTGCTCGGGTGCACAGTACCCAGGGAGCTGCAGGCACCTGGAATGCCCCAGTACAAGGGCATGAGCAGGAGACGCCCCCTCACTACGGGACAGTGCCTACACGCACTGCTGGCCTTCCTCCTGCAGGAAGTCAGAGCTGATCAGACAGGACGGGGGGCAAAGCTCTGACTGCTCATTTTGAAAAAAATAGTTTTCCATTCCCATCCACACCTGATGAACAGGAGGTGGGACCGTTCCCTGTCCAGGTGATGAGACTGCTGTCATAGTGTAGGCCCGCTCTGCCCTTCCTGGTCCCAGGGGACAGAACTCCCCCCATCTCGGCACAATCCCTGATGGAAGACAAAGGACCCTGAGTTGTCCGTGGGCTCAGCAGCGCCTCTGAGTATCCACTCCCCATGTGGGTGAAGCTCCTCAAGGCCTTGGAACTCACTGTCCTCTCCTGGTGAGGACGTCTCTGAGGCTCCTGTTCCTGCCTGGACCTCCCTCTCCCTCTGTGCCCCAGTCCTGGTGGCCTCCGGGGCTGTCCTGAGTAACCTGGACTCTGGTTCTGCTGAATTCTTTCACAGACGTAGATGAGTGTGTGGACACAGAGGTCTGTGGGGACGCACGCTGCCAGAACCTCCCGGGCTCCTACTCCTGCTTATGTGATGAGGGCTACACGTTCAGCACCCGGGAGAAGACGTGCCAAGGTACCTGCCACCCAGGACGCCTCTCCGCAGCCGGGGGTCTTTACCACTGCCAGTCAGGGTGTGTGTGCCGTCAGCTGTTGTCTCGTGTGATAGAAGCCTCTGCAGACGTGTGCTGGGGATTCAGCAGGAGTCCCCTGCCGAAGAGGCGCCGAGACAGAGCCCCACACAGAACACAGGGGCCGCTGCATCCACACAGGCACATGTACCCTCGCGTGCACGCACAGGCACAGTGTGTGTGTGTGTGTGTGCCCTCACATTCACACGCACGCCCATAGGTATGTCTACATGAATGTGTTTTCAAATGCTTATGCGGGTACACATGCACATCACACTGCCCATTTGCATAGGTGTTTGGACATGATCAGGTATACCACGTGTGCTCACTCCCACACATACACAGAAGTTCACATGCATACACATGTGTGCACACAAACATACTTGCACTCATATACAGGCATCAACACAAACACAGAAATGCAGATGCATACAGTGTACATGCTCAAGTTAACATACTCATTTGTGCACACGTATGAGCCACTCTCACTCTTAGGCACGTGTACATGTGTACATGTAACCATGAGTCCATACAACTGTAGATGTCTGCACTGGCTGGCATCATGTGCCCCCATGCATGCCTGCACCAGAGCACTCGAGTACACACATGTGCACAGTTTATCCTCACACACGTACCATAGGCAAAGGCACACAGGGCATACATGCACATGAACATCTGTGCACATATGCGGTATACAGCCTGGTTGTGCACAGACATATACAGCATAGCACACATACATGGGCATACGTGTGTGATCTGACTTGAATATATGTATATACATTCATACGTGTTCACATGTGTGTACTCAAGAGTACACTCATGCATGCCCACTGTGTGCAACTTCAGCCTGCAGTGGACACCAGGTAGGGGCTTCCGGGCTGCTCTTGGCTTTTGGGAAGCCTGTGTAGGATTGAGGCCCAGCACTGTGTGCCACTGGTTCCCACTGCAGGCACTGTCCTGTCCCCAGAGTGCAGGGAAGTAAGGCTCTGCCCGCTTCCTTTCTGGTAGCTATGAGACCCCAAGCCCTGTGGAACCCTGAGAGGCCGGGTCCTATGCAGGAGCACATGGGGCCTGATTGGCCAGTGGAAAGACAAGTGTCCCTGGCCCTGCTGGCCCTGGGCTGGTCTAGGCTTGTGGTCCTGCCTGACAGGGCGAGTGGATTGGCATGGTCTGGGTGCCATTCCCAGACCCTCCAGCACAGAGTGGGTGTCTGCTGGGAGAAGGAGAGGGCTGCAGTCTCCACTGGGGAGACGCCGGCACCCACCCAGTGGAGGTCATCTGGGCGTGGCCTGTGCCATCTCCGTGACCACTGGCGCCCTCTGCCTTCAGATGTTGATGAGTGCCAGCAGGGACGCTGCGAGCAGACTTGTGTCAACTCCCCAGGCAGCTACACCTGCCTCTGCAACGGCCGGGGAGGCCTCAAGCTATCCCCAAACATGGACACATGTGAGGTGAGTGGTCAGGTGCCTCGGGCGACCTCCACAGGCTCTGGGGTCCCTGGGCTGGGCATCTCCCAGAGCCAGACAAGGTCCCAGGAATCCCGGCCGCAGGTGTGGAGGAAGTTGTGAGCACACAGCGTTTTGGCTATTGCTGGAGTCTCCACGGCAGCGTGCCCCCCAGCTAGCCAGCCTCTGTAAGCCCAGGGCACGTGGCTTTCACAGGACTTCAGTCTCCTGCCTGTGCTACAGTCTGCAGCTCAGGCTCGGGCTCTGAGAGACATGACGAGCCCAGACCCAACCCTGTGGTGCCCTGGGTAGCAGCATGGTACATCCATCCCATATTGAAGCCTGGCTCAAGCTGCAGGGCCTGTGGAGGAGTTTGCAGTGAGCCCATTTCAGAACCACATCCAGAACCTCTCAGAGGATCTGGCCCAGTTAGGCTCTGTGATTGACCTGGGATATCATGGCAGTGTAGAGCTCTGCACAGCAGTCCACTCGGCCTCAACCTCCCTTCTATGGGGTGGCATCCTGAGGTGAGGCCCGACGTCCCCGTGCCCCGGGCACCCGCTTCACTGCTCCCCGTAGAGCGGGGAGTGTTCTAGAGTGGCCTGCGAGGCTGCCGCACTGTGTGCATTTCGTAGTGTTACGCATCATGGCTCCTAGAGCCTCTGTACTCGATGGCGTGTGTGAAGTTCTTTCATAAGTACAAGCAGGGAGGCGAGGGATGGGATTCCAGAACTGCCCCAGCTATGGGGTGTGCAGGCGGTGGTGGCTGAGCCCTGGCCCTTGGCCTGGAGGTACTACCTGGGGGGTGGTACCAGCCAGCAGGAAGAGGGCAGAGGCAGAGTAAAGTGGCCGTTCCCTGTGGCGGGGGAGGCTCAGGGTTTATACCTCTCTGTCTGGGGCTCGGGGAAGGGAGGGAGAGGTGGCCAGGAGCGCCTCTGATGCACGCACGCTGCCTCCCAGGACATCCTGCCCTGTGTGCCCTTCAGCACAACCAAGAGCGTTAAGTCCCTGTACCTGGGCCGCATGTTTAGTGCCACCCCTGTGATCCGGCTGCGCTTCAAGAGGCTGCGGCCCACCAGGTGAGAGGCAGTAGCCTTGGGGAACAGCATCTGACCCTGCATGCCCTGACTCCAGACCTGTTCTGTTTGGGCGCCAACACCCACAGTGCCCTGAGTGAGCCAAACCCCTGCAGGCAGGCACACTGCCCTGGGCTGGTGGTCGTGGGAACATGGGCCACTGGGCCTGACCTTTCACCCGTTGCTGGGCTGCCCTGCCTGGTGCCCCTGGCTGCCCCCCAAATGACTGGTTTGTATGCGGCTCCTTCCAGGCTGGTGGCTGAGTTTGACTTCCGGACATTTGACCCTGAAGGCGTCCTCTTCTTTGCCGGAGGCCATTTGGACAGCACCTGGGTAGTTTTGGGACTACGGGATGGCCAGCTGGAACTGCAGTCATATTACAATGGTGTCGGCCTGGTCACCAGCAGTGGGCCCATCATCAACCAAGGCTTGTGGCAGACGGTCAGTGTGCACAGGGTCCACCCAGGTTGGCTTATGCTGACAGTTAGTGCATGCAGGGTTGGCCCTGCCGGCACTGGCCAGTCCCTGAGCCTGACTCTGCCGCTGCAAATAGGACTCTCCTCTCCATTGACACAGTATGTGAGCTGCTGCTCGTGCCCCATAAGGCACCTTAGGGCAGGGTATTCCGTGAGACCCACTGTAGCCTCGCTCAGGGACAGAGGGACAGAAACGCAGGGAGGGAGAGGACGGAGGCTGAGTCTGCTCAGTGCTCCTCAGAGGACAGTCCCCTGGAGCTGCCATGGATCCTGGGCTGTGGCCCCGCGCCACCCACTGAGGCCAAGGAGCCTGGCAGGGGCACCAGGGAGGTGCGGCCTGACCCTCACAGCAGGGATCCCAGGCACAGGCGGGGACTCTCCCTGCTGTGTTCCTCATGACCAGGATCATCTGTGTAAAGCAGCTTGGGTGTCAGGTGCTTGGAAGAGAAGCAGAGGCACACCTTTCCTCCTGAGGCGTAGAGGGATGGGGAGAGGAGAGGAGCAGTTCCCCCTACCCATGGTGCTCCGGCGTCTGCTCATGGCCACCTGCCAGGTTGTGGTCTGCAAGTCCCACCTCGGAGCTGAGTCCCCGGCAGGAAAGGTGTTCCCAGCAAAGTGCAGTCCAGCATCAAGTCCCGAAGGGAACAGTTCCTGGGTGGTGTGACCCGCGTCGCCCTGGGAACAGGCCTGCACAGAGCCCGGGGCAGGCACTCTCACGGCACCGCTCTGGAACTTGGCTGCTGCCAGGCTGATAGGACAGTGCCTTGCGGCCCCACGAGGCCCACCCCAGTCCTGCTCTTTTCTCCCCTGATAGCTGACCCCGCACATACCATATTCTCCCAACTCAGTTCCGACCCAGGACCTAAGCTCCATTCCCACACAGGCTGGCGAGGAAGCTGACTCTTCTGACAGCGAGCATGGGGTCGGGCTGCAGTTGGGACGAGTCCTTGGCGTGGACGTTTCTAGGGAATGTGTTTGTTTGCTCAGCATACTGTCCACACTAGGCATAGCATTACTGGCTCGGAATTTGGAAACAAATGCTGGTGACTAAAGACACCAGCAGCTGAAGAGCAGGAGGAGATGGGCTGCTGTTGGGGGTGATGTCAGGCTGGCTGCCGGCAGCTTGCTGGCTGAGGGAGGGCAGGGTACTGACATAAGAAAACAGCACACGTCAGCACTGAGAGGGGCAAAAGGGTGAGGAGCCGCATCTGGGCTGCAGGAAGGCTGTGCCGGCCACAGAGGTGCAAGATTGGCAGGCTCAGGAGGTGCAAGCCACACCCACGCTAGCCAGCAGGCCATACCATACTACTGGTATGGTGTGGTGCGTAGGCCATGGAGACACAAGGCCTTGAGGCCATGGAGGTACAGGGTCGTCGAGGTCACAGAGATGTAGGCTTGTACAAGCCAGCGGCCCCAGAGCCGTGAGGCTGTGTGTGCCACAAAGGTGCAAGGTCATGTCGCCTGCAGGGGCGTGAGGCTGTGTGGACTACAGAGGCACAGGGCTCTGGAGGCATTCAGATAGGAGCCTGAGAAAGCTCCCTGGGAGCGCTGGGGACTTGTGGGGCAAGTCCCTTGGAGAGAGCAGGAGCCAGCAGAGGCTCTCAGGGAGGGGAAGGGAGAGGTCATGGTTGACCTTCCTTGCAAAGACTGTTCCGTGCTGTGAGAAGGAGCCTGGCTGTGGTTGGCCCTGCCCGTAAGAGAGGTGTCTAGTCAGGTGGGCAGTCGGCCCTACTTACGTGGAGGTGGGGGGGGGGGGGGCTCGTCATGGCCTCAGGGCTACAGTGCCTCTGCAAAGGGGACAACACCTCAAGGTGGCCACAGGAACAGAGCATGTCCCCTTCCAGAGCACTGCCCACTACCCAGGCACTATGCATTACGCTGTGACCATGGCACCTGCTTCACACACTCCCCAGGGCCTGGGCCAGGCCACCGTCAGCCTCAAGTCTGCATGGGACCAATGCTTACTCACCGCCTGGCAGGGCCCTGGGGAAGCTCACACCCAGCAAGCTCCGGCGGTGGCCTGGCTTCCTCGGAGCCCTGGGCCTCACTCTTCTGCCATGGCTGGTGTCCCCTTTCCCCTTCCCTGGGTGGACTCCAAACCTCCTCCACATTCTGTCCACCTGAAAGCTGCCACAAGCCTGGGTAGCTTGCCATTCTGAACACTTGCTAAGTGGGGACCTGGAAGACATGGGTCTGGGAAGTGCCAGTGCTGCAGGCCTGGTGGGACCTAGGCAGAGGTTCTGCAGGACGCAGAGGTCCACCCACTGGCCGTCACATCCAGGCAAAGGCGGCACCTGGGTGGCACATGCGTCCCTGGACCCATTAGACACCTGCTCGGGGGCTCCTGCTGTGACCTCCCAGGAGCGTCTGGCCCTCTAGGTGCCGTGGTCACAGCATGCATGGTATCTGGACAGGGCATTGCACCGGCAGGGATCCTCACTGCCAAAGTGGAACGTGTTAGGGATAAAAAACCCTTTTGACTGTGGCAGGTGCGTAGTTTCATGGATACACCATGGAACCAGGGGACCAAGTATGATGGGGCCGGGCAGACAACTGCAAGTTTCATGGGTCCGCAGTAAATCAAGAGTTGTGGCGTCTCTTAATGGATCAGAGGACAGGCAGGTCCCCTGCCCTGCTGCCTGCTGACACCCAGGAAGGCCCACGGAGCTATGTGCTTCTGCACTTGAACTTTTCTATACTGTTAGGGTTTGCAGTCGGGGGTTAAACATGGGAGCTGCTCCAGGGTTCAGTCTGACTTGTGGCTCAGGGTTTGGCTGGGGTTGGTCCCGCCTGTGGCCGGGAGTGTTCAAGCCCTTGCATGAGGGTACGCCCTCAGTCCACAGAGGTCAAGGATCACAAGAGACAGAGGCCATCTCAGCCCTGTGCTCCTGCATTATTGAGGACCAGCAAGGTCAGGTGGCTGTGGGGGCTCTGAGTGCCACAACCCCAGCAGGTGCCAGGCCTGGGTCCCCTCTGTGAAGCTCCTGTCACCATCAGGCCCTGATGATGGGGGCGGTAAGGTCTGGTTGTGGAGTCCCCTATGCACACTTTACCACCATGATATGCTAGGTTCTGCCCTCCCTTGTTGAGCTGTCTCTCCATCAAACTCTGATCTGTACGCGCGGCAGTATAGTATGGCCTGCTGGCTAGCATGGGTGTGGCGAGCCCTGGAGCTTGCCCAGGGGATACAGCCTGGCACTTGGGTGAGCCTCCTGCCCAGGAGTGTGGCCTGGACCCCTTGAGTATTCCTCCTGCCAAAGGATTGGGTCTAGATCCCTGGGCTGACCCTCCTGCCCAGAGGATGAGGCCAGGACCCCTTGGGTGGCCCTTCTGTTCTTCAGATGGGGCCTCGATCCCTCGGGTGCCCCAGCCTGTCCTCACAGCCTGACTCTCTGCAGGTCTCTGTAGAGGAGATGGACAAGAACCTGGTAATTAAGGTCAACAAGGAAGCTGTGATGAAGATTGCAGTGGTTGGGGGCCTGTTCCAGCTGGACAGAGGCTTGTATCATCTGAATCTCACCGTAGGGGGCATCCCCTTCCCAGCCCGGGACCTCATCCAGCCAGTGAGTGCCTTCACCAGCCTGGGGTGGGCGTGGCAAGGAAGCCCGGGCTGCAGGTGTCGTCAGTGTCTGGCTGCTCTGCTTCTCGCTTCCTCTCCACGGCTGGGAATTCCCAGGGGGCAAGAGGATAGCAAGGCTAGGACATTATTTCTGTGAGCATTCTTAAAGTTTTTGGTGAGTTGACAATTCCAAAATCAACTTTTTGGAGGATTCCCGGGACATTTTGGGTTGTAACCCTGCCAGTGTTTCCGCCAGTGTCACAGGGAGGGCCACGTTGGCTGTCTCTCAAAGTCCTTTTCTCACCTTCCCATACCCTGTGGCCTGGCCTCCCACTGCCCTTCTGCCTGGGGACTGCAATGTCCACACCTTGGAGGAACCATGGCCAGATTCACTCAAGAGTGCGTGGCCAAGCAGGCACCGTGTCCCAGCCCTGGTCACCCACCAGAGCCATGCGCAGCCATGGGGAAGTACACTTGTCACCGCTGCCTTGTCAGTGAGGCTGGACACACACGTGGTGGCTGCAGCCAGGCTGAGGTCTGTCCACCCTCATGGGGAAAGAGGCATTCTGAGAGCTTACGCAGTGAACAGCCCCTTAGAGAAGCAACTGCCATGGTCATGTAGCCTCTCCACCTCACACCTGCGGTCAGAAGGTCACGGTCAGACGGAAGCTATACGGACAGACCTGTCTTACCTGGGAAGTGCCTGTTAAACTGGGGCATGCCTGTCTTTCCAGCTCAACCCCCGTCTGGACGGCTGCCTGAGAGGCTGGAACTGGCTGAACGGGGAAGATAGCACCATCCAGGACACAGTAAAAGCCAATGCCAAGATGCAGTGCTTCTCGGTGACACAGAAGGGGTCCTTCTTCCCTGGCAGTGGGTTTGCCTTCCACAACCTCAGCTACGGTGGGTGCCAGTCTGATCAGGACACTGGGGTGGGACAACTCAAATAGCTGGCCAGGCCTCACCCCCACCTGGAGGAGTGCCAGGATGCCTGCGCTGAGGGTGGGGACAGGCTGGCACCCACGGTCAGGGTGGAGACAAGCCAGCGACCTGCCCATGACTAAGGCTTGGGGATAGCCCACTGCGTGTGGCAGAAGGATGTGCTGATGGTTTTGGCTGAGGGACAGGAATGGGGCAAGTGACAGCTGCACCAGCCTGGCAGGGTGTGGCTGGTGGGGGCCACCTGGCCTCACTGTTCGGGGAGGAAGGGGGTGTGGTCATATGGTGTGCAGTGGTGGGGAGGGGCGGGGCTGCGGGGCGGGAAGGTGGAAGAGGTCCTGGAAGAACGTTCCGGGCAGGACAGCTCAGGCCTGAGTGGATGGAGAAACTGAGTGGATATGATCCTGTACCTGCCTGACTCCTGAGGGTGAGGGATTTCTACAGGGGCAGTGAAGCTGCCACTGGGATGCTGCTAATTTTAGATTTAAGGAGAAGAGGAGGGAGGAGGAGGAGGGTAGGCGATACGGGGGGGGGGCCAGGCAGGGTCAGTGCCCACCACCCTCGATTCTGTTCCTCCTGCGCTTAGGCACAGAAGCCTTTACCCAGCCCAAGAGATGGGCCAAGAAGGGCTGACATGGTCCTGAAGAGGCGGTACAGGGGTGCCCAGAGTCTGTGAGGGGCCTAGTCAGTCTGGTGGGATTGTGGCTGTGGAGCCCAGGAGACATACATAGGAGCTGAGGGTGGACTCAGGATCTCTGTGCCCATAAAGCAGAGCCTGTGATTTCTGAAACAGTAGTCACTTGGGGGTTTGGGCCCTAAGACCGCAGTGTCTGAGCGTGGGGGCCCTTGGTGACACCTCGTGTGAAGAACTGGCCAAGGAAAGAAGGGCCGGCCCCCAGAGGGCCTCCAGCCACCAGCGGGCTGCGCATGGGGCCTTGGCACACAGGGCCAAAGATGCCCTGATCTCTTTCCTGGCAGCAGCACTCTCCTAATCCACGCCAGGCGCTGGGGACAGGGCACCACGAGGCAGACACCAGGCAGGGCTCCCCTGGAGGGGACAGGGGCACGTAGGTGGCCTTCCCGCAGGAACTCACAGACCTGAGGGCCCGAGTGTGACCCCCGTCAGTGACTCATGGAGTTCACAGACGCTCTGCAACCTTTGGCAAGGTAGAAACTCTAAAACCAGGAGGGGAGGCTTTCCTTTGGGTCCTGGTCTTGAGAGGTGAGGGTGTGCCTGGAGATCTGGGCCGTCCGAGCTCCAGTGCGCCCTGGGGGTCAGGGTCCCCTGCTGTGTCCCTGTGGTATGGGTGTGACAGTTGACACCACGGTCGGGAATCGTACACCAGAAGGTCACGGAGTGGAGACCCACCTCTGCCCACCAGTGCCTGCTCACATGCTCTGATTTCCTCGAGCTTGGCGATAGAGCTGCCTTGAGGCTGAGTCCAGGCACACGGGGTCCAGTCCTGTGGGCCATGCCACAAGATGTGCGCGTGGGCTCGTGTGTGTGCACCTGGGGTGACCTGAGGGAGTTGAGGTGTCCCCAGGGCTGTGCATGTGCAGAGTCTGAACTCCACACTGCCCTCTTCCAGGTGCAGGGCTGGGGCTGGACAGTGGGCCGGGCCGGAAGGCAGCGGCCACAGTGGCAAGCCTCTGCCTGCTTCTCGCTGCGGAGAGCGTGCCGGAGCCGTCCCTCCCTGTCCCCTGTGGCCCTGATGCTCCTTCCTGCCCTGCCGCACACACCTGCTGCCCCTCCCTGCGGCCTCATAACGCACGGCTTTCATCGCAGCACGGGCGTCCCCGCATGTTGGGACTGAAACAGCCTGGAAAGTGGAAGCTGTGGCTCGTATCCGCCCTGCAACTGACACAGGGGTGCTGCTGGCACTGGTGGTCAGCAACCGCACGGTGGCCCTCTCGGTGGCCCTGGTTGACTACCACTCTACTAAGAAGCTCAGGAAACAGGTAGGATTGGGTCGCGAACGAGGGGCCAGCCGGTCTGCGGCTGTCTCAGCTCTCCCCGGCCGAGGGCCCCTCACAGCCAGAAATCAGGCAGGTGCCCTCAGGCTGCCGGCATGACATGGCCATGGCCTGAAGCCCGGAAGCGGGGCTTTAGCCAGCACAGTGGGTGGCAGCTCTTAGCAGTGAGGACCTGGTGCCCCTGGCAACTTGGACTTCGCTGTCCCTCAGCCATGTATGTAAACCCAGCTGTGCCTCCTGTGGCTGCTTCCTTCAGGGACACTGAGCAGAGCCCTGGGCCCAGCTGCCTCCCTCAGACCCATTCCTACCACCCAGTCAGCCTCATGGGCCTCTGGGCTCCCCTGCTTTGGCGTGGAACTTTTCTCACTCCCTTGTCCTGAGGAGGACAGCATGACCCAACCGGTCTCCTGCCCACCTGCCATCCATCCCTGGCGAACACACTTAGCCGGAGCAGACTTAGTCTGTACCAGGGGACGGCAGCATCCTGGCTGTCTGCTGGCCAACCTGACCCCCCTGCCCAGCCTGGGGTGAACAGCATGTTTTGCAGTAGAAGCCGTGTGGAGAGGGGCTGAGAGGGGGTGCTCCTCTTGGCTGGCAGCTGGCAGCCTCCAGGGGCAGCTCAGACCATGCTGTCAGGTGGCTTCCCTGTACTGTCCTTGCTCTCCCTTCTGGGCTAACCCTGCTTCACACACACAGCACCCCAGGCCCAGGAAGCAGGTCACCAGCCCTCCCGGTATCCCCCGCCCCTCGGGGCCGGGTGGAGGCCACCCAAGGAGGGGTGGGTATCCTGCAGCTGCAGCCTGTCAGGACAAAGGGTAGGATACACATGGCCAGTATGTGAGGTTGGCCCAGCTGTGACATCCTGATCCTCACGCTCGGTGTTCTTAGACTCCTGGATGGCACCTAGGATGCACGTCTCCCGACCCCTTCTTGGCACCCCCAACCCCTGTGCGTTCCTGTCTTCCGTGTGCCCTGCAGCTGGTAGTCCTGGCAGTAGAGGATGTTGTCCTGGCACTGGTGGAGATACAGGTGTGTGATGGTCAGGAGCACGTGGTCATTGTCTCCCTGGAGGAGGACAAAGCCACCCTGGAGGTGGATGGCACCCAGAGCCAGCAGGAAGTGAGCTCCACCCAGCTGCAGGAGAGGCTGGCCACACTCGGGCGCCATTTACAGGACTCTGTGCTCACCTACATCGGGGGCCTGCCAGGTAGGGTCCCCCGGATGCCTTAGACCGGGATGGAGGCTGGGAGGTCCCGGGTGGTGTGTGAGCTGGGGATGCTGGTCCTGCCAGTCATTTCCCACCATTGGCCCGAGGTGGTAAGCTCCAGCCTCCCAAGGCCAGCCTGGGTTATGCGTGGGGACACGCGATGGTGCTCAGAGGACTAGGTGTGTGTGCTGCCCTGGGTGGCTGTCTGGGGTGGGGGGCGTCTGTGGCCACCACAGAGGTGACATTGGAGCAGGGAGGAAATAGTGGCCCGAGAGGAAGCAGAACTGTCTGCAAGGCAGCTCCAGGTAGCCCACCTCCCTGGCCCCGCCTCTCCAGTACAGTGTTGGTCCTCTCCCCAGATGTGCCAGTGACCTCCGTGCCCATCACAGCGTTCTACTGGGGCTGCATGACGCTGGAGGTCAACGGGCTGCCCCTGGACCTTGACAAGGCCGAGTACAAGCACAGCGACATCTCCTCTCACTCCTGCCCTCTGGTGCAGCGCGCTGCACCCTAGCCACCCCTGACGCATTGCCAGGGCCCTGCCTGGAGCGCTGTACCCAGGATGCTCAACGCCGGTGCCCTCCCCACATCCCGCCCCAGTCCAGCTGCTTCCCTTGGAGCCCTTGCTCTCTGTGTAATATGTCTGTATATAGTGGGGCGGTGTGGGGTAAAGGCCACTGGGTCGTGGGAGCTGCGGGCAGGGACGTGCATGGGGCTGGTGGCTCGTGCAGAGCAGACTTGAAGAAAATAGTTTATTATTTTTATTACCACATGCTTCTGACTCTAAAGTATGGAAAATAAAATATTTGCAGAAAACTTTTTAACCATTGTCTGCTCATGAGATTCTTCCGCACTACCCTGGGCCTGTGGTGGAGAGCTCTTCCTACCTCAGGCTGCTAGTCACCCCCAAATCCATCACTTCTCTCCTCTGTGGGCCTCATCACTGCTGGACGCGTGTCAGCATCATGCGGAGCTCACGAGGCCGTGATGGGCATTGCTCTAGTCTCTCCCGAGGAGCCCTGTGCTTCTAGACCTGGGCTCTTCTGTGGGACGGGAGCTTGTACTTTCCCTTCTCGAGGACACAAGAACAGGGAGCTCCCTGGCAGGCAGCTCTGTGTCTCTGAGCCTCAGTTTCTGTGTCTATAAATGAGGGGTTGGGAAGTCATGAGTGCCTTTTGCCACAGTGGGCTGTGAGCTGACGAAAGGTCAGCGGCACAGGGACCGCTCCTCCTTCCCAGCCACCTGGGGCTGCCGCCTCAAAGACAGAGTGACCTGCTATGAACTAGGCATGTGGACCTCCTGCTGCTTTTCCTCAGTCACAAGTAGAAGACCAGGACGAGGTTAGGAGCTCCAGGCCAAGTCCATGTAGCACAGATTCAGCCAGAGACAGGCTCAAACTAATGATCCCAAGGAAGGGGCAGAGGGCAAGGCTGAAAATGCTTTTGAAGACTGAACGCTGGATTGTGTTTGGAGAGACAGGGCTGTCTACAGATAAAGGGAGCAGCCAGGATGCAGGGGGACCGGATGGCAAAGACGGGCAGAAGGGAGTCCAAGGGATCTGTCCATCACAAGTACCTAGCCCGAAGGCACCAGGACCCAGCAGAGTCAGCCTCGGAGTGAATGCAAGACTCCCGAGGCCGCTGCTGCCCTTGTCCATGGGAGCATTCGCCGCACACAGCAGTCCGCCAGGCCACCCACTCTATCCGTGGCAGCACCCGCTTGCCCATCGTGACAGAGTGGGTGTTGGGCCCTGAACCCTGGGTTCCATGCTGGCTCGGGGATAGCAGGTGGCTGGCTGCCAGATGGAGCTGTGAGGACAGAACGTAGGCAACAAGGGCTACCTCCCAGGAAGGGTGAGGCTTGCACGCCAAGAAGGACGACTCAGACGCACAGGGCAGAGGCGTGGCACCTCCGGTCCCACAGGCTCATGTGGACTCAGAATCCCATGCCTGGGGGAGGCTCCAACCTAGCGTGGCCACAGCTGCCCTGCATTATCTCCCTTTGCTTCGTGTAGGAGGCAGCCCTGGAATGTTTTCGGGGAGCATCCTTCTGGCCTGGCTCTCCAAAGATCAAAGCCAAGTGGAAAAGGACGGGGCAGGCTCCCAGTCAGAATGGGCTGGACCGCACTAGACCCGCTGCCCACCCAGGGGGTCCGGCGTGTGTGCTTGTCGGTCAGGCCTGCTTCCTCTGACCCAGGGTCAGGCCCTGTTCTGCCTCCTGCAGGCGCACTGTTCTGTGAGAAGCCCGACAACTCAACGCCGTGTCCAGCGGGCCTGGAGGAGGACTGTTGGCTCCGGCAGCCCCTGTGTGTTGAGGTAGTGCCACAGGTTCTGATCCTGAAGGACAAGGAGAGTGCCGTGTGCTGTGGAGAACGGAGTGAGGTGCTGAGTGAGCTGTGGAGGAGGGCAGACGCTGACTGCGCTGCGGCCCAGGTGTCTCAGAATCAACAATACTGACCATTTACCTTGTGACCTACATTTTAAGTGGACAGCTGCACTGAATGACTTCCGTTAGTGGCTGTGGCCTCGATTTCCAAGGAATCACTGAGAGGAGAAGCAGAGGCCAGAGGTCGTGGGAGCTCAAAGCCACGTTGCTCAATGCCGAGGGAGGCTGGAGCCTTGCTCCTCGTTGCCTTGGTAGGCTGAACCCTCACTCTTCAAGTCACGGGGAAACCGGGACCCTTTTCCTTGACCCCATGGGAGGCAGGGACCCTGCACTTCAAGGTCACAGGGAGACCAAGGCCACATTCCTGGATGTCACGGGCGGTTGGGTCACCAGGAGGCCGGTGCCTCAGAGCCCACATCCTCTTGACCAGTGCCGCCTGGTGAGGTGAAGCACACGTGGTGGAAGCATCCGGGCCAGGGGCCGCCTGCATCTTAGGGTCAGTGGGAGCCTCACGATTCCCAGCCGACCCCCTCGCTGTCCAGGCCACACAACCAAAGGCCTTCGTGGCGCTCCAGTACAGGTGAGCCTCTGGGACAGCGCACTTCCCGGCCAACAGATGGTGTAGGAGCCGCGTTGTCACAGATCTCTCCTCCGTCCTCAGCTGCCCCGGTGCCCAGAGTGGCTGGGAGGAGAGATCCCTCAGCCCCAGGGCTGTTCTCACAAGATGAACTCAGACAGGCAGACTGAGCAGAGAAGGGAGGGTTTACTACATGCCAGCAGCCGCGCGGGGTGGAGGCGGAGCAAACACTCCTCCCAGAAGAGAAGCAGAAGGACGCCATGTGCAATGCCAAGGGGCTCTGCCTTCTGCACAGGAGCCCCGTCCCACTGTGGGCAGATGCCGGGGGCGCTGGGTCCCTGCCTCTGGGTGGATGCGGCTCTGGCGACCCTCCATGGCTACCAAGGTACTTCAGCTCAAGCACACAAGCACCAACACACGTCGGGAAGCAGCCCCAGCCTGGCCTGGGGCATTAAAGCATACACTTAGGGCACATCCTGCCACACACACACACACACACACACACACACACACCATGCTCCTGACCTTCAGCCCTGGATCTGCCTTCTCCCTGGTGTGTCTGTCAGGTGTGACATAGGTGGGTTCTTCAGTTAGTGCCAGGCACTGTGAGGGGCAGGGGCCTGAGCCCAAGGGCCTTGGAGTCCTCATACCATCGTCCCTGGGAACAGACATGGGTGGCTCACCGGCACTGAGGGGCCAGCAGGGAGCTAGGGTGGGTCATCTGGACTCCAGAAGGTTGGAGTACAGTGTGCCAGACACCAGGGGCAGCCGTGGGATTGAGAGCCAGTGGGCAGTGGTGGGAGGAAGGGCTGTCTCTTTGAGAGTGGAGCAGAGGTGGCAGAGAGCTGGTGGTTCTCAGGTCCTTGGAAGCAGCTCTGGGTGTTGGACCCATGCTTGTTCCCCTTCCAGGAGGATGCCAGGAGGAGACTGCATTTGGGTGGTGTCCCCCCCTTCTGGGAACATGGCTGGTGTCCCTCCCTGGGACACAGACAGGATCCCCCTTCCTGGTCCCTCCCTTCCTAGAAATATGGGGCTTCTCCTCTTCTTAGGAACACAGGTGGTCTCCTGGAGACATGGGTGGGGCCCCTCCCTTCTCAGGGACACAGGAGGGGTCACCCCTCCTGGAGACATGGGTGGCGACCTCCCTCTTCAAGGACACATACGTACAAATTTAAGGATCAGCGTGGTTCTCGGAAGGGCCACCCTGGTGCCTTGACCCTCCCTCTGTGGGACGCCTGCGCCCGCCCAGCACCAGGCGGTGGGGATGGGGCCTCTTGGCTTTGGAATGAGGACATGTCCAGGGCAGCTCTTCCCGTGGGGGCAGGTTCAGGCAGCATCGAGGGCGCAGGTCACGGGGTGGGTAAGCTTGAGGGGAGGCTGATCAGCAGCCCTCTCTGAGCCTGCGCCTGGCCTGACCCGGGATGTGCCCCTGGAGGGAGGAGCGGCTGTCAGGAACATTCTCAGTGCTCTCGAGGAGGCAGGTGGCGTAAGCAAGCGCTCTAGAGAAGACTTCAAACAAACAAAAAATAGTTGTGTTTCATCTGCCACCCCTGCATCAGGGCACGTAGGGGGGTGGCTTCTCCCCTGGGGGGAGCCAGGTGATGGCATAGAGCGGAGGGGCGTTGGGGCCACCTGCAGGACCAGAGCTGCCCTGGGAAGGGTGTCTCCCGTCCTCCAACAGGGAGAGGTCAACAGCGGGCTGCAAGCAAACAGAAAGACAGCTTGGTCAGCAGGGGGCACTGTCCAGCATGCCGTCCAGGATACGTGGCACGGTGCCCACCATGACCCGGGCTACCCGCTTAACCAGGATCCTGGAGGGAACTCTGCGCCCAAAGTCACTGAGCAGGCATTTCGAGGAGGGTGCGCGTCAGCCTTTTTTGGGCATCCTCAACCTGTTCAGCTGACAAGCCTTTCCCCAAGTCCTGCCAGAATTAGTGGCAGCCGGAACCAGGTCCTCTCAGCCCATTCAGTACCTCACATTTCAAGGAAGACACAAGACCAGCACAGGGTGATGGTTATTTTTTTCTTTTTCTTTCTTTCTTTCTTTCTTTTTTTCTGAGAAAGAGTCTAAGTTGCTCAGACAGGACTCAGATTCAAGGTCTCCCTGTCTCAGTCTCCCTCCGTGCTGGTGTTAGAGGTGGCGTGCTCAGCTGTGCTGGCTCGTTTTGAGTCCCTTAGTCAAAGCCTTAACCTCTGACCCAGATGGCTCAGATGTGATGAGCATTTAAGCCAGTGACCTTGGGTAAGGCAGTATTCTGTCCCTAATGGGGGGCCTGTGGCCCTCTGTTCTCTCAGCGTGCTTCTTTCTTCCACCTGTGCTCATGGACTTTGAGGAACCCTCAAGAGGACCTCCTTTCAGGTCTGCTGGCAGAACCCAGCTCCCACCTTCTGTTCGAGTATGCTCTGTTCTTCACTGAAAACGAACAGCTCTGTAAACCTCAGTAAATCCCCAGGGTCCTCAGAACAAATCCCCACGAAGCATGGACAGTCCCTCAGGGACCATAGAGAAAACTCCCGAAGCGGTGGGACAAACCACATTACCACAGACGAAACCACCACTAATCACAGCGCAAACGCCCGGGGACCACAGGCCAAACCCCTGGGAGCCATGGAGCTCAAAGGGAGGCAGGTGGCCATGGGCAGGAACGATCGGAGCAGGGGGATGGGCTAAAGACAGTCAGAAATACAAGAAACAATACATTTTTCTACCTCTGGGCCCACACATATCTTTGGGAGTCTGGGCTTACTAAGCTCATACATTTGGCAGCCCAAAGAGTTATGGAACACATGTATATAGGTTAAAAAAAAGAAAGAAAGAAAGAAAGAAAGAAAAAAGACTAAAAACATGTGCAGAACAATCCAGGTAAATCCCCTAAAATTTGTGTCTCATACGTATGGCCTGAATCCTGTGCGGCCAATTTGAAAGAGCTCATGAAAAGACACCATAACCAAAATATGGGTTAAAAATCACCGGATACTCCCTGGACACCAAACCTGAAAGTTTGTAACCTACATGGGGCTCTTTCCTCAAACAGTGAGCGTTTTTACCTCTTTGTCCTTTGTTTCTAGACGGTTATTATTCTGTGCTTTGTCTTTCTTGGTCCGTGGTTTCATTCACATTTCATATATTATGAGACATGAACCGGATACAAAAACAATTAACAGGGAAAACCACTGTGGAACACAGAGCAAATGCCTAGGAATTGTGTAGCAAACCCTCAGGAGCTACACAAGTCAATCCCTGGAGAGCACCTCGCCAGAGCCAGCCTTTCCCAAGGTAACTCCCTGCCTCAGCTAAAGCTGAGTCTGTTGTTGTGCAGGGACTGCTGCAGGGTACACAAGGCCAGGTCTCTGAAATTTCCATTTGACCCCAGTCAGAACAGGATCCATGGGTGGCCAGCGTCTACAGAGCGCTGAACCACCCCGCTATCCATCTCTGGGCCAGTGGACGCACAGCCTCTGCCCACAGCGCTAAAGAGCCTCATCCACAGGGCCTCATCCAGTCAGTGTCCAGAAAGTGGCTCACAGCGGCTGGTGGTGGGGTTCACCCAGCCACTGGGAGGAAGGGGAGCATCCAATGCTGAGAACCACAGAGGACCCCAAAGGTGCAGAGGCAGGAGCTCCGAGGGGACACAGTGAGTGCATCCCCCTGACCCCAACAGGCTGTGTCCACATGCATCACCAGGACATGCGCCCTTTCCATCTTAGGCAAGGACCCTGTACCTGCCTAGAGAGTCACACACTCTGTGACAGCAGGACTCTGACCAGTGGGAGAGGCAGATTAAGTTAAAATCCAGACCAGAGGACCAGGCTGGCATTTGGGTGTCCACACGGCCTCTGCTCTCCCTCCATCCACCTCTCCAGACAGACATGGACACCAGGACGAGTCCCCGGAGGGATGCAGGCACTGGCAGATGGGAGGAGCTGGTGGAATGGCCTCTCTCTCCTATGTGGTCCTAGGGGAGCATCAGTGTCACGGAGGAAGTCACCCACTGTGCAGGCAGCCTGTGCCATTCTGTGGTTGCCAGTGTCAGTGTCAGGGAAGCAGCCTGGGAATGCCTACTACAACCTGCCCCTTGAGTCCCTTGTCCAGCTTAGCAAACTCCCACACAGAGGCAAAGAGGAGTGACCATAATCACGAGTCTTTCCTGGGATGGGAACCAGCGAGGTCATCGCCAAGGCAGGTACAGAGGCTCCAGGGGAAGACAGTGGCCACAGCTACTCTAGTGCCACCTATCGCGCCTGTGCTGGGTTGGTACCAATACTCCTATCATTTCCTGACCCTTGAGACTGTTCCTTGCAATGTCACAGAGTGGGAGGCTCCCCCGAGGCAAGCCTCGCCAAAGAACCCTTCCTCCCTGGCTCAGGAGTTGCTGTACTCTCAGGGACTGGCACTCAACACCACCAGGACACCCACCTGGCACAGCCTGGGAGCTGCTGCTCAAGGCCATTCCACACCTGACCCCAAGGTTCAGGGCGTCCCCAGCACCAGGCTCTCCCTACAACCTCAAAGCCCTGACATGCCTAGGGCTCTCAGAGGAGCCAGCTCTGGAGCCAGTGTCTGGATAAACAGCGGCACTGAGCATAGAGCTGCCCTCACCAGGCGGATGTAGCTCAAGACTCAGTGCCTGCACCCATCGCCCTGCCTGGAGCTGGCATCTGCCCACAGCACTGATGAGCCCAGGGACCCTGGTGCAATCAGTCTTCTGGAAACTGACCACGGGCGCTAGTGATGGAAGACCACCCAGGCACTGGGAAGAAGGGAGCACCCAATGCTGAGAAACACACAGGCGCCCAGAGGTGCAGGCCTTCACACTTGCTTCACCTCCATGTGCTGCTGGACCCGCGTTCCTGAGATCATGGAGCCACAGGGTCACGCCTAGTGGCCGGACAGGCTGCCTCTATTTCACAGTCAAGGCGGGGGGCTCACAGCCTTCCCATGTCGGCACCTTCTCAGTACAGTGTCTCCTCCTGCCAGCATCACTGTTTGGGTTCAAGTCCTCTCAAGGGACATCTGAAGACTTGTGACTTCAAAGCAAAAGACCACTCACCACGCTGCACAGCAGGGACAAGCTGTGCGCCACTCCTTACTGTGGCATCCTCTGTGCAGCTCTGTGCCCGCTACCTACTGCCACGGACACTGGTCAAGTGAGCAGACTCCTCCTTCCCAGGACGGTGGCCTCAGCTTTCTAGAACCAGGTGCTTTCCTGTGCCCCCCACCTCAGAACACCAGGCAATGTCTACACACAAGGCTAGTTGCTGTGGCCGGGTAGCCTGCAGCAGAAGCCAGGCCTGTTCAGCACTTCAAGACACCCTCACAGAGGGTGACCCCTACACACGTGTGCACAGTGCCAAGTCTGGGTATTGGTAAGGTGCTGTGGTATGATCAGGGATCTTTTACCCAAGGTCATCAAAGCCAGCACAGGAGGAAGTTGGGAGCAGAAGAAGAAATGGAAAACAAGTACCACCATACTCATGCACAAGAGTCCACACCAAGGCCAGGATCACAGCACTGGGCCTGCAGAGTTGTTACCCTTATGGTAAGCCTGGCGAGGTACTAGTGACCCCAAGGGTCACCTCAGTCCCTCTCTATGCTCGGAGGTATCCAGCTGCCAGGGCAGTTGGCAGTGCTGTCCATTGCTCAGCCAGTGAGGAGCCAGTTTGTGGCTAACAAAGCACCCATTGACCAAATCCCATGTGGATCCCTGAGGCCTCCAACATCAATGAGCATCCAAATTGCCGTGTCCCCATATGACCCGTGTCTCCCTGGCCCCTAATACCAGGCCGGACAGGCCCAGATGCATGTCCTGCATTCACGGTCCTCATCTGACCACAGCAAGCATGAGTGACCCATGGTTTTCAGGCCATGCCTGGCCTACACAGCAATGCACACCTACCTGAAGGGGCAGAGGGTAGGACGAGCAGGTGGGCACAGCTGAGGGCGCCGGGCAGAAGCCGCTGTAGGCCAGGATCTGCTGGGTGGGGTTGCAGAGCATCTGAGGTGGGGATGATAGGCTGTATGCCAGCTGGGACAGAGGGACCTGCCAGAGATGGGTGGTCAGTGCGGTACCTGTCCTTGCAGAGCCCTCGCAGCCACTGAAGGTGCAGCCACACTCTCTACAATGCCTACAGGGGCTCCCAGAGCATGCCAACACTGGCCCCGGGGCTGGAGGAACCAGTGAGAAGCAGGCGCAGCATAGAGGACAGCCAGCAGGGAGCGGACAGTATGGTAGGTCCTGGGGAACAGAGTCTCATGACTCTGTGGAATAGAGCCTGGCAGAGGTCTCAGAAGGGACCCAGGCTATTCCTAGATATAGCATAGCCAAAGCTCAGGAATAGCAGGCTCTTTCTGGGTGGCCTGGGGTTCAGCTGAGAGGGAAGAGACTCACCCAGAGGGGCCTGGGCCATTGAGTGGTAGTAAGAAACTCTCCATGAGGGATGTGGAATACAGTGGGGTTGTAGGGGCTCACTGACAATGGTCTAGGCCACGGCAGGGCAAGAGGGACTGGCCTGGAGGGGTCTGGGCCTCAGTGGAGCAGCATGGGGACCTCTCAGAGGTGCCTGGGCCACAGGGCCACAGAGGACTCTAGGGTACAGTGGGGTATCAGGGCTTCACCCGAAGGAGTCTGGGGGTCCGAGGGGATTGGCTTTCCCCACAGGGTTTAGTCTGCATCTGCCCTGTCCTGCCCTATCAGGCCCTCGTCCACCTCTACAGACATGTCCCAGTGAAGATACAGCAAGTCGAGGTCATAGTTAAGCCCCAGGCAGCTCAGAGGGCCCAGGACTAGCCAAAGGACAAGTGTGAAGAGTTTAGACACTCCAGGGAGACCCTTCCAGGGCAGATTAGAGCCCACACCTGCTGCCCGGACACTCCAGGGGCCTTGGATCCCATGCATCAAGTAAGCGGAGAGGAAAACAGGCCATTCTCATAAGGGCACCCAACAGGCTTGGCCACAAAGAAATCAGAGAGCTCTGGTGGCCACAGGGATACAGCAGGGCCCTCAACCAGGATCCTCCCTTGTCGGGGTGCTGATGACCAGGGCTGAGTACAGACATGCATGGAGGACACCACTCACCATGTCCTTAAAGGCCCCCAGGACAGCAGCCGTGACAATGCCCACACACAGGCCCAAGATGTTCAGCACCGTAGACACCCAGAGCAGCCGGTAGAGGTGGACCACGTCCTGACAGCTTTGCACACCCACGAACTCATAGTAGGTGGGCGAGAGGTCCGCACTGCACACGGGGTGGGGAGGAGTAGTATCACCACCCTGAGTGCCAGATTGTGGCCAGTTAAACCCCCCTCACATGGTCAAAGTGTCGCCAGGCTACCCCCCTCTCCTCAGGGCCTGCATGTGGCTGGGTCCTCGCCTTTGAGGGCCAGATCATAGCCACGTCCTGAGCTATATTGGGTAACCGTGGCACCTTCATGGTGTGGGACCACGGAGAAATTAATGTTCAGCCAGATGCCCTCCTCTGCTGTCTGTGAGACCTCAATAACCCTGCAGGCCTGGTCAGCTCTGGGAGGACAGGAGGTAGCCTGTGGCAGGGCTGTGGCTATGGAGGCCAGGTTGTCCTCAAGAGTCTTTAATCATTTAGGGGAACCATGCCCACGGTGCCCACTGCCTGGACATCAGGCTGAAGGGTAGGAGTCAAGGATAGTGGCCTAATCTCTTGGCCCCATGTCCTGGCAGGAACATGGAGGGATCCCCTCTTGGTGAGGGGTGAGTGCAGGGTTAAGACCAAGTGTGAGGCTGAGGGACCTGAGGCATCTGAGGTCTGGTAGGGGTGCCTCAGCTGGGTACCCTGTCCACAGGAGCTCATGTAGCCAAAGTCCCAGGAAAGTCGTGTCCCTGACATCTCAGGACTGCTACTTGGGAACATTCTGTTCCCTTAGTGGGAATTTTAACCAGGGTTCCCGCAACAGGTGGCTCCCAAGCAGAGCCCAGGAACCCCATGTCTGCCCTGAGAGGAGGCTCTGGCATGGTACCCATGCTGCAGAGATGAGTCTCTAAGCAGAAAGCACCTGTTGAGGGAAGTTGCCTTTCATGGGCACCTAGGAGCATGGGACAGGACCTCTGTGCCACTAAACATTCCTTAAGCCAGGAGCCACCGAGAGGCAGGGCCTATGGCCACCATGGACCAGTCTAGGCTCCAGATTTACCTGGAAGGGCTCCCACTCAAGGCATGCCCAGTATCGTGGCTTAATGTCCCTAAGTCCAGGGAGGCAGTGAGAAGAGGCCTTGGGACACGTTGAAGTCTCCAAGGTGTATGGAGGATGATGCCCAAGCTTGACACCAGCAGAGCAGGCACAGGCCTGAGCCGGGTCCTGATGGGCAGATGGTGCACACACCCCGAGTGGACACCAAGGTTCCTCTAGGACCTCTTAGGAGTGTCCAGTGGTGCCTTGGGGAATGCATCCTTTTTCATTCTGGTTGAGTATCGGGGAGGGATGATGGTCATAGAGCAAGACGAAGAGCCATGAAAGGTGGGCACGTGTCCCCGTAAGTGGGATCCATACGGCTGTGGTGTACCCTGAGACGCAAGCCCCGTGTCTCTGGTTTCTTCTGCTGGTTTCTATCCCCCCTGGCCAGGAAGTGGCTCGCTTCTTAACCTGGAGCCCCTTACCTGCCCTGGAGATTCATCTGTATTTGGTGGGGTGTCCAGAAAAGCCCTCTGGGTCCTCAGTGGCCACACAAAATGGTGGCGAAACTGCTCTCTCTTTCACCCACACCACAATGGGAAGGAGGTAGGACTCCCAGTTTAGGTGTTGGGGTTCCTACCCTGAGAGGGGACAGCTCAGGGACATCCTGCTTGCCACCCTGGCAGCTGTACTAAGTGTGTGACAACCAGAGACTGGCCCACAATGTGTGTGGCATGGGCGGGGACTCAACTTCTTTGAGTGTCCATATCTTCATCTGAGAATCTGGGTCAATGCCTTTTCCTCAGGTAGCTGACTGTAATTCCGAAGCAGAGAGCAGAGAGGGAACAGGATAGTGAGGATCGTCCATGGGCAGACACACATGTGCCCCTGTGCCATGCATGTGTGCCGCACACATGCATGTGCCTTGCCAGGCAGCCCTCACCTCTCACAGGTATACAGGTCGCAGCAGTAACAGGTGTTGCTCCGCACCTTCAGCTGGCACTTGCCAGACAAGGAGTAGCAAGTGACCTAGGGGGAGAGTGCCAGATGCCAGTCAGGGCCAACACCAGCATGTGTCTCCCCAGGAGGCAGGCCACTTCGAGCCAGGACCCTTCTTGATGGGATTGGGTGTCATTAAATCCTCTCATCTCAACAGCACAGATGTGGGATGGTCCGAGGGTCCTACACACAGCCACCTGCCCACTGAGATGGCCTGAGAATGTCAGCTGCTATGGCATCTCAGCTGGAAAGAGGGTAAAGCCACATTGCAGCTGCTTGTGCCCAGGTAGGCTGGTATCCCTAACAGTGTGCATGTACCACCCCTGTGTGTGTCACAGTAAGGTGGTTAGTAAAAGTGCTGGTAGGAGGCCACACAGAACCATACAGATGAACTACAACATTGTGTCACAGAAGTGAGGTCACAGCTGGGATTCCCAAAGAAGTACAAGACACCAGACTGTCCAGCTAGCTCAGAAATAGTGGGCGTTGTGACCATTATCACTCCAGGATTAAGACATGGCGGGAAGATCTACTAGAATCAAATGGCCACACTTACAATACCAGTCACAGAAACCTTGCGGGTGGCAAGGTCAGCAGAGGGCAGGCTGAGCTGGCTTACCTCAGTCTGGTAGATGTCGTACAAGTATCCAGCCCCATTGGAGTAGAACTGACACCTCCCCGTGCTGAGGGGCCCTGGTTCCTACAGAGAAAGAAGTGCAGGGGACAGCATGGCCATTCCCAACCAGGGGAGGCCACGGCCATCTTAGACTGCCAGCCATGGCCTCAGGCCCACCAGACAGAAATCAAGGCCAACCAGAGCTGCCAAAGGGGAGCAGCTGGACTTCTGCAGCCAGGGGGCAGAAAGCAGGAGCCCCAAGGAGAGGACCTGCGTCCTCCTGGTGGATTGCCACAACTCCACAGTCATTAGCAGAGAGCGAGCAGGGAGAGGGCTGCTTGGCCCTCTGAGGAGCTGTCGATGACTGCACCATAGATGCCCAGGCTCTGGTCTTGGTTTCTAAAGCAAAACCTTTCTTTTCCTACTAGGAAAATGGCAAAAGGATTTTGAACAAATTCACCTACACGTTCACCCAGTCTGTCTAAGTACCCACGCAGCCACCCACCTGGGTATCTGTTCACTCAGTTATCTATGCATCCACCAACCCGCTCATCCATCTGACCTTCACCCATCCACCCATCCGTCCACCCATCCATCCACCACCCATTAACCTGTCCATCATCCTGCCCATCATTCGCCTTCATCTACTCATCCATCATCCATCCACCTATCTGCCACCCACTCACCCGTCCAACCGTCTGTCCACCCGTACACCCAGTGCTCACTTAGCCATCCTGAGACCCTGCGGCCTCCTCCAGCCATCTCCTGCTGGAGATGCTGCAGTGAAACAGCCAAGTTCGGTTCTTAAGTCACACCAGAGTGTGATCGGAGCTCAGGTCCCAGCACAGTGCTTGCTTGGGACTTTCACAGAGCCCACCCTCAGCTCCTCCTGGGAGGCGAGTCCACCAAGTCCCAGTGGGCTGCAGCATCAGCCTCTCAGGAGGGAGCCTGCTGGACTGTCAGCGTGTTGGAAATAAAGCCCAGTGGTGTAGGGCAGATTTTGCTTCATGTTCACTAGGACATGTGGGGAGCTGTAGGCCAGACGGGAAGGAACAGGGCTTCCTCAGTGCCTTGAAGGGAAGCCCAGGAGTCTAACATGTTTAAGGGTATGGAGTGAGTATGCCGTGTTATAGGGGTGATGTTCACGGTGTGCATGTCTCCACATGGTGTGTGTCTATGCTTGTGGGAGTGTTGTGTGTGCCATGTGTCTTACTGGGGAAAGAGTGTTTAGACGGCTTAGACCGAAGATATCCTAGAAGTCTCCCATTGGTGGAAGGTGACTGGATCACGGGGCCACTGTGCCTCTCAGTGGATTTGCCCGTGGATGAGTCCCTGGTTGACTGCTATTAGGAGGTGGGTCCTGCTGGAAGGAGATGGGTCACTCGGGGTAGGGACCTGGAAGATTGTGTCCTGGCAGCCATGGGCTCGGGCGCTTCCCTCTGGTGTCCCTTCCACCATGAGGCTTCTGCCTTGGAGCAGCCAGCCATGGACTGAATCCTCTGAACATGAGACAATCCTCTAAGTTGTGGGTAGTGGGCATAACGCCCGAGGGACGGCAAAGCTGGCCGTTACAGGTATTCTGTGTGTGGTGTGTGGTATGTTTGGCACGCGTGGTGGGCAAGTGTCCATTTGCAGGGAGCTGACCTGCCAAGAGGCAGGAGGGCAACACGATCAAATGCCTGGAGGGATAAGCCTGGGGACAGGGTGCTGACCTTGGTACAGGGAAAACTCTGGTTCTGCACGGGTGTACATCAGGAGAGCAGCCAGGCAGGGAGCCAACAGAAGTACTCACCATGTACCTCGCAGCGAACACGCCATCCACGATGGCGCAGCAGAAGGCCGCCACCACACCGAAGCTGATGAACACAATGGCTGCCACGAGCTGGAAGAAGACGACAAAGGTGGGGCGGCGGGCTCCGCCAGGGGCGTTTCCACGCGCAGTCTGCATCCCTGGCATGAGCTCTCTTGGGTCCCAAAGAACGCTTGCTTCCTCTTCCCCGCTCACTGAGGCCTCAGCAGAGACAGGCCAACCAAGCCACCGCACCCTGCTCCATGGATGTGCAGGGTCCCCGCAGGACAGGTGCCCCGCCCCTCACGCCAACGTGCCTGCTGGGTCAGGACTCCTGGCTGTGGTCTGCACACACCCGCAGCCACAGCACCACCTCCATTCACACACATGCACATACATCTTGCTACAGGCCCTGGACAGGATCTGGCCTTCTTTGCACCCTCCCTTTTGCACACTCTCTTTTTGAATCCCTCTCTGCACACCCCCTTTATACACCCTGACAGCTGGTATGGGGGAGGGGCAGCTCTCTGAAAGATGTGTAGACAGTGGGTAGATTCCCTGCCACACACGGCTGGGAGGGCCCTGTGTTCTTGGAACACAAGTGGGTTCACACAAGTGTTCCTGTGGGGCAAAGTCCTTAAACATGTACCAATCCAACATTTTGACATAGGACAAATTTAACCATTAGCAATGGCTAATACATAAAATTTTTGAGATAAAAATCCTGTATTGTATAATAAAAAATTTTTTTCCACCACCAGTAGAATGCCATGATCTTATAACACAAATGACAATTGATTGCTTAAAGTATGTCAATTTGCATTTCTCCTATTATTAATGAGGTTGAAAACCTTTCTATTTGTAGTCCTGTCTTTAACATTGTTTTAACTTTTCTTGTAACTGCCCTCTGAGGGTGTGTGTGTGTGTGTGTGTGTGTGCCCACGTGCACATGGGCATGTGTTGGTTTCTGTGCAGCTCCAGAGAGGCAGGTTGTGGCCACTTGTAGCTGGGCATGTTGGGCAACACCAGCACCTTGGGCTTCCATCCCCAGGGACCCCTAAGACAATGAATGGATGAGGCTGTGTGTGGTACTGCTTGGGGCCTGGCGCTGACAGTGACTGATGGCTCTCAACCCAGTGTACGAGGGTGTCCTCCAGGGAGTCACTCAATGGACCCGGGACTACAGTTTACCCAACACCCAGTGTGAGCAAGACATAGCAAGCTACACATGCTGCTTGATCTGGGTGAAAGCCACCCACTAGAGTGAAGGCTGGGATGGCGCACCCACAAAGGAACTCTGCCAGGCTCAGATCCAGCGGGTTAGGTGTCCCCAACTAGCCAGAGAGTACCGTCACCCACCAGAGAAATGAGCTCATCCTCTGTTCCTTCCCCGTAGCTGTCCAACCCACAACTTCAACAGAAACTCAAGAATGTGACCTATCGTTTATTTCCTTGGCCCCAGTCACCAGTGCACTTGGTGTGCCTCCTACCTCCGATGGGCCTTCACTCCTCTCCCTGCTCCCAGAACACACAGGGACACAGGAAAGACCCCTCACAGGGCGCGTGGTCCCCGAGGACCAGGGATAGCAGGAACTAGCCTTTGCCTGCCAAGGTGTGGCTCTGTTGGGCAGCAAGGTGGGAGCAAGCAGAGAAATGGGGAGAACGCAACCCCACCTGGCCACTGCCGCACTGCTGCATGCGCCGTCACCATGCTCCTGACAGCTCCACACAGCTGGTGCTACCACCCGAACCTTGGCTCGACAGGAGCTACCCACTGGAGGAGCCCTCTCTGCTTCACACCTTGTCCTATGTCACTGACAGGGACCCCCACCACTGCTCAGGCCCCAGTTCTGCCCCATGTCAGGGCTGCCTGAAGACACACGCCAGTCCCTCTCACCACTGGTGTGACTCACTAGTCCTGACCATCGCAACCATTGCCCAGAGCTCCCACTGTTCACCTCCCTAATTTCTCTCCCAGAAATGCTGGGCACTGCATCACCATTGCCGGAGGAAGTGTGCGATGACAGCAGAGAGAGGCCCTGGGGAAGACCCCTCCCCCACAGGGACATGGGCAGAAGCTCCAGGAGAAGACCCCACACGGTGACACAGGGAGAGAACCCACGGAAAGACCCCTCACGGGGACACAGGGAGAGGCCCAGGGAAAGACCCCTCACAGGGACACGGGGAGAGAACCCACGGAAAGACCCCTCACGGGGACACAGGGAGAGGCCTGAAAGGAAGAACCCCAAAGAAACACAGGGAGAGACCCTGGGGAAAGACTTCACAGTAGGGAGAGACCCAAAGCAAAGACCCCTCACAGTAGGGAGAGAGCCCAAGGGAAGACTCCTCATTGGAACACAGGGAGAGGCTTGATGGGAGACCCCTCAAGAGGACAGAGGGGGAGGCCCTGGGCAGTTGGCTTCTTGCCTGTAGCACCCTCTGGCCACTAGGCAGGGGTTGCAGATCCTCTGGCTCTTTCCAGTTTCAGTCCACCATCCTGACGAGCAGACCCTTCCGGCCCCTCCTCCCTCTCTCCGCGTAGTGCTGGGAGGGAGACTCTAAGCTCATGCAGCTGCCCAGAGCCAGAGCTGCTGGAGACCAGGCCCCTCGTGTCACTGTCCCCGTCCCATGTGGTCCCTCAGTACTGGAGCAGCAGCAGATGGTGGTGGCACCAAGCTCTGTGGGTCACACAGGGTCTCCCCCTGCAAGCTCTGGTATGTGTGTGTGTGCTCATATGGTGTGCGTGTTCATGTCTACACAGGTGCCTGCCTATTTCTCTGTGTGTTCATGTGTGCATACCTGTACATGCATGTTCTTGTTTGTATCTCTGTGTACACATGTATGGTAGCAGTGTGCACATACCTGTGTGCCTTTGTGTGCATTCATTAACATGCAAGTATGTGACTGTATGCATGTGTGTGTACATGTATGTGTGTGCATATGAAGCGTGGAATTGATGTTTCCCAATTGTTGTTTTCCATCCCTAGCCTTGTGGGACCAGCAGAGGTGCAATTGTCACAACGCCAATGATCCGGGTCTGGGTATAAAGAGAGGACAACCCTTCACCAGTGGACACGTGTCCCCGCCAGCCATTTGGAGCACTCTGGCTGACGCCAGAAACCAATATAATAAGGCAGAGGTAATGGTGAAGCCATTGCTAATGGTTAGATTCCACCCCCTGGGAGGACACAGGAAATGCACAGGGTCTGGGATTTGCTACAGGCCATCTGGGGAGGAAGGGACATACTCTGGAGACAGACAAGTTAGCTCGGAGCTGACACTGACCGTGCTGGGCCGGGAGCAGAGGAACTTGTGTGGTCCTTACCTGTACACGTGCTTCATTGCTCCACTGCATAGTTTTAATACAAACAAAAACAAAGCTAAGCATCGTGGCATGCACCTGTCATCCTAGCCCTCTGAGAGGCTGAAGCAGGAGGGTTACAAGATTAAACCCCACCTGGGCAACTTGGTAAGACCCTGTTTCAAAATTTTAAAAAAGGGCTGGGGATATAGCTCAGTGTGGAGGCCCTGGGTTCAATTCCACATATCAGTGGAAAAGAAAGGAAAACAGAGGAAAAGAGAGAGAGAGAGAGAGAGAGAGAGAGAGAGAGAGAGAGAGAGAGAGAGAAGAAAAGGGAAACAGATGAGTTCGCGAGGGCTTGGACACATATGAAGCAGGGCTGTCCCTCCAGCCCACAGCATTCCAGCTGGACCCTGCTGCCTCTTAGAAGGAGGTGAGTGCTCTGTTGACCCATGTGCTCAGAAGCAGCGTGTCCTATTGGAGGCTGGCCAGAGCCTTACGAGGCCAAGTACCAAGCCAGCCTCACCCAGGGCTCAGCTGTTCCCACTGACTGAGGTCAAGAGGGCCCTGTGCCCCAAGGTCACACAACATGAACGGTGGCCCCAGGACTTTAGCTGCTAGACACCTGACCAACATCAGACTAAGATGTGTGCTTGCCATACAATTACCCCAGGACACGTCCCTGAAAGGCAGGTGGGATCGCGCGTGGGCACAGCCTGCCTGAGGCTCAGAGTACTGGCTTGCCGACCTCACTCCTGCCCAGGGCTGGGCCTGCTGCCCTGTTACCTCCCACCACAAAGCCAATGTTCCTCCCAGGGAAGCCACAGACAGGGACTTGTCCCCAGATTGGACAGGAAGAATGAAATCTGCTGCGTTCACATGACACAATCTCATCAGCAGAAAACCACAACGAGCCCAAAGAACAAGTGCTAGAAACTCCCACAGATGCGGGCTGGAGGAACGGCTCAGAGGTTAAAGCACTGGCCTAGCAAGCACTAAGCCAAGTGCTAAGTACCCAAGTTCAATCCCCAGCATCACATAAGCTGGGCGTGGTGGTGCTTGTCTATGATCCCAGCACTCGGGAGGCTGAGACAGGAGGATTGCCCTGAGTCCAAGGCCAGCCTGAGTGCCATAGTGAGTTCAGGACCAGCCTGGACCACAGAGCGAGACCCTTTCTCAAAAGCAAGCAAGCAAGCAAGCAAGCAAGCAAGAAAGAAAGAAAGAAAGAAAGAAACCACAAACACACCAAACAGGGCTCCGGGACTGAAGGAAAATCTACTCACACCAGCAATCACGATCAGCCCTAACAGTAATGGCATTCACAACTGCCTCGGAAAGACTAAAGTGACCAGAAACAAAAGAAACACAAAACCTGAATGCCGTGAAGCACCCAGCATCGTCGAGGGACGCTAGAAGAGCCCTAACCACGAGGCACGTTGGTCCTCCCACGGCAAGTCTCTGTACCAACCCAGACCCAGAACTACCTGCCACAGCCCCTGCAGGGCCTCCTCAGAAGCTGGTGCCAACTCTACAGCTCACTGGAGGGCGCGACTCTGCCGAAACACCTGAAGACGATGTAAAACCTGGACGAGCCACACTTCCTGGTTTCAGAACTTTCTTCAGCTGCGGAGGCCGTTCAGGGAAAGACAGGTGGACTGGCGAGCAGAGGCAGGGGTCGAGAAATACGCCCACATATTCGCAGCTGGCTGCTCTGACAAGGGCGCCAGGGCCAGTTCACAAAAGACATTTCCACAAACAGTGCTCAGACAGCTGGAGAACAGCCCCACACGAGACAAACACTGACTCAAGCGCGCAGAAGACCTGGCAGAAGTGCTCCAACTACTGAAATCTGCTAGGAAGCCTGGGAGAAGCCACCACGTCCTTGAGTGTGACAACTGGTGCCTAGACCCAATGCCAAAAGCATGAATTTAAAAATTAACATATTAATTAGATTGCATCAAAATTTAAAACTACTATATCTCAAAGGACACCAACAAGAAAGGAAAGACAACCCAGGGAATGGGAGAAGAGATTTGCACATCGCTCATCTGACAAGGGACTTGTGTGGCGCACATATAAAGAATGCTGACAATAACAAAAAGACAAGAAACTCAGACAAAACTAGCAGAATATCTGGCAGACATTTCCCCCAAATCATACGCAAACGACCAGCAAAACCACAAAGACTCGACTTTACCAGTCCTTGGGGAAAAAAAAATCAAATCAAAACTGTAAGGGAGTCAGGCCCCGGGGCACATGTCTGTCATCCCAGGACTCTGGGAAGCTGAGGCAGGAGAAGTGCAAGTTCAAGCCCAATCTGGGCCCCCCGGGAGACTCAGCATGACTCTATCACAAAACAAGAATAAAACTGGGCAGGGGATGTAGCTCAGTGTGAATACCCTGGGTTCAATCTCCAGTGCTGTAAACAAAACAAAATAGGAAGAAAAAACCCTGCAGGAAGATGAGGCTGCTGTCTCTCACCCACCCAGGTCATCTGGGAATAGAGATACAGGAGAAGGGGATCGTCGGGCCTGCCATGAAACGGGAACTGCCCAGGAACCAGCCTGAAAGCGGCCACCACAGAGGAAACGATCCAGTAATCTTATCCCTAGGTACGCACGCAAGGGAGGTGAAGGCAGGAGTCCACACAGACATTCAAACACGTAAGTTCACAGCAGCACTGTCACCAGAAGCAAACAACCCTGATGTCCATTGGCCGGTGAGTGGGCGAGGAAAAATGTGGTCTGCCCACACCATGGCATATTACCCACCCTGAAAAGGATGGAAGTTCTGACACCACACACCATGGCATGAATGACCTTGAAGACATTAATCCATGTAAAAGAAACCAGACACCAAAGACTACATATTATATGTTATTCTACTCCTCCAAGTGCTGGACACAGGAAACCCATAGACAGGGAAGGGCAGTGAGCAGCGGGGCTTGGATTGGGTGGGGCTGGGAGCAAGAGTGCGAGAGCTGGCGGGGCGGGTTGTTATGGCGATGGACACTTCCTACCGCAGCTCTGGTTGTGGAGCCCTTGTCTGAGGATGTGCTTGACGCCATTAACTCACAGGCTGTCGGTGTGTGAGTGCAGAAATGTGGGTGTTATCTAAATCAAGCTGGGGGCTTTGCTTTGTTGTTGTTAAAAGGAAGGAACGGGCCTTCAAAAAGGGCGAATCTGTACCATCAAGCGGCTACGTGGTGGCACTAGGTGCTCTCAAGCCACAGCAGGCGCTGTGAGAAAGCCAAGCAGGAGCCACTGGGGCCTGCACATCACAGTCTGAAATGTGCCGCATATGGCCTGGCCTCCCCCAGCTGTCTAGCATCAGAGTCAAGCCAGGTGAGGAGACCGGAGCAGCACGGCCCACCGCTCTGCGTCTCTGAAGTGGCAGTAAGCAATGAGGCTGGTCCTGCAGGCGCCCCACCCTCCGCTATGCAGGGGCAAGACGCCTCACAAGTACAAGAGCCAAAAGCATGGACTCTCCTTGAGTGAGATTGCCAAGAGGACCCAGCTAGAACCCCAGACTGAGCCCCAATCTGAGCCCTGGCGCAAACATTAGCCTTGGTCTGAAACTTGACCCTAGACATAAACCTAACCCTAGCTCTAAACCTACCCCTGACACTTAGCTTAGTCCAAACCCTAGCTCGAGAACTAGACCTAACCTAAGACTTAATCTATGCCCAGACTGCAACAAGCTCTAAGAATAGCCCTAGCCTGCACACTAGCCCTAGCAAAAACATTAGCCTTAGACACAGACCTAACCCGAACCCTAGAGCTAGTCCCAGCCCTCACCTGAGCCATTGCTTATCAGAAGTGCTTACCTTTAGGTTTTCACAGGAGCTCACAGCTACGAGCTGCCTTGAGTCTCAGAGGAGACTTTGGACCTGGGCACTTTAGCAGTGCTGGAACCATTGAGACTGGCAACAATTAGAGAGGAACTAAGTGTATTTTGCATAAGAAGGTAGATATGAGTCTTTTGGGGTCAGGGACAGAGTGCTGTGGTTTGGATCTTAAGTGTCCCCCAAAAGCCTCATATATTTGGAGCTGTGTATTATTGGGAGACAGAGCTTGGCTAGAAGGGGAGATCTTTAGGGTTTGACCTGGAGGGATTGTATCAGTTTAGGAGACTGGGGATTGCCGAGGACAGAACTTCCAGGTGTTTTTTGTTGACTTGTGGGCCAGGAAATGGGGGGGGGGGGGCACTGGTAGCTTACAGTACTCAAAGGAAGGAAGAAGAAATGCTGTTACAGTTTCTTCCTCGGAAGGCTCTAACCCAGCCCATCTGCAGACTTCACGTGGCTCCTGCCTCACTCGGCTTTTGTCTGCGATGGGGTGAGCATCCCTGCAGCCTCTGCCGTGTGCCGTCACCATTGCCACCTGCCCAGTCAATGGTCTGCGTGTGTGAGAGACCTTCTGAAACTGTGAGTTAAGTAAGTATTTCCTCCCTTAAGGTGTGGATGGTATTTTGTCACAGCAACAATAAAATAACCAAGATGCCCTCACACTAATCCTTACCCTAAACTTTACCCTAGCACTAATCCCAACCCTAGCACCAACCTTAATTTTAATTCTGACACTAGTCGTAGGCATAACCCTAAACCAAATCCTAACCCAAGCCTGGTACTAACTCGAATGCTAACCCTAGCCCTAACCTTAACTCTAAGAGCTGACCTAGCCCTTACCGCCCTAGTCTTAACCTTAACCCTAACCCTACTTCTAGCCATATCCCTAACTCTTACCCTGGTCCTAACCCTAACCCTGCAGGGTAGAAACATAGCCCTTGGTCTGGGATCAGGCCTAAGTTAGGGAACAACACTGCACTGTTGGGTATATGCTCTTGCGCACTGTTAAAAAAAAGGGGCCAAGTCACCTCCCAGCTTGGTGACACAGTCAGATGACAGCTCTCACGAAGTCAGTCGCTACCCTCAAACATGGCTCCTGAAATTCCACATAGCTGATCCAGTGTGTCAGCAAAATTAGCCCTCCAGTCCAGCCACTACTGTTCCCAGAGTCCAGATTAAATGGGTTGGTGTTGTCATCTGGTACCCACAAACACGGGTAGCAGGGGATGTACTGCCACTGTTCGAAGCAAGGGCTCTCTCTCCTTCAGACTGAGGCGTGGGTGAGGCCCTCTTGGCCTTGAGCTCGGGGCTGCGTAGTACAGGGTCTGAGTCACAGGACAGGCTAGGGAGAGACCTTTCTTTGGACCCTCAGCTGTGCTACGTGTCCTTCAAGAAATAAGGGATGTATCTTCTTACCATCTGTCTTCTGTTCTCCACCAGATGAATGCCAATAATCCCCAAGAAAGAGCCAAAACCCAGCTGAGACCAAAGGAGAAACAAGAGAGAAACATTCTGATTAGCTATGTCCCGACACACAGCAGCAAGTTGTGCCACCCTCAACGGGGCAGGAGGGCGGCCATCATGTCTGTAGCGCCCTCACTCGTTCCTGCTGCTCGAGGCTGGCACTGGGCAGATGTTCTAAGCACATCTGGCCTGTCTCCTCTGCTCCAACTATATATATATTGGAGGGAGTAGTACTGGGGATTGAACTCAGGGCCTCTTCACTAAGCTACATTCCCAGCCCTACCCTGCTTTTATAATTTTAATTTAGAGACAGATTCTCAGCTCGCCTCCAGGGCTCCTGGTTGCTCTCCTTCCTACCACAGGTATCGAGAGGCCTTCTGCTTGTGGCCAGGGCCGGCATGCACTGTTCACCCCACATAGAAATGCCAAGCCCCCACCCCACACAGGCCTGGGACTCTGGGACTCACAATGACTCCGGGATAGTAGCCTCCCACAGTCACATTCTCGGTCCGGGTGGTGGCAGCCAGGCCAATGGTCAGGATAAGGGTGGACACCAGCAACAGTGACCCCGTGAACCACAGAGAGGTCCTCTTTCTCCTCCTGAACCCTTCTGCGGGGGGACAAGAGGACAGGGGTGCGTCAGTGTGATGCTTCTGGGGGGCTTATCTCCTTCTGTACAGCAGTACAGAGGAATCGACAGCGGGCTCCACACTGGCCTTGAAACCAAGACGCCAGCAACTCTGAACCCATTCCTTCCTCTTCCTCAGCGCCACCTTGTGGACGTGCCTGAGCCAGGACCCCTGCGCTGACCCTCATCCCTCTGCTCCAGCCACACCCCACAGCCCCAGGGCTAGGGAGCCTTCTCCAGGGTGGGCTCTTTCCTCACTCCTAGGCACCCGTCTGCCCTGACCAGAGCTGGAGAGCAGACAAGGGCGCTGCAACCCTTGCCCCCACCCCTGCCTGATGCTGCCACAAGTGTAGCAGCCCATCAGGCCCCCTGCTTTCCTGAGATGGCAGCCCCGTGGACCCACACAGCGGGGTTTGCAACATGGCATGCCCCCACCACCACCCAGCACTGCGCACAGCCAGTGTCAGCTCTGCCACCACATGGGGACTCCCGCACTGTGACTGGGCCAGGGATCTCAGCAAAGGAAAAAGGTAGGTAGGAAATTGACATTGGCAAAAACCAAAACAGTGGTTCCTTCTGCTCCTCCTACTCCCTGGCTCCTCCCCTTTGAGAATTTGGTAGGCAAATTTGACAGGCTCTACTTGCACAAGGGACAAAAGGGGGCAGAGGAGTGAAGCGCGTGTCACTCACTACCTGGTCAGGTGACACACAAGTGGCCAGGCTGGTCCCTGACCCAGGCCTGAGCCCACCTAGGGACAAGAGGAAGCCAAAAATCCATGAACGGGGACTCAGTGGGAGCGAAGGGTGCCCTCCCCTGGGTTTCCTCCCAGAGACGATGCTTCTATTCTCCTCTTCTTTCCAATAAACTGTCATTTTGTAACTTCTCCGACTCTGACACGTGTTTCAATATTTGGCTTGAGAGTCAAGGACCCAGAGAATGCAGCTCCTAAGTACACACAAGCCAAGGGTGGGAACAGAGGATCGGAACCCCGGCGGAGAGCCAGGTCCCTGGCTACCAGCCGCTTACAGGCCAGTTTTTCTTGAGTTTTTTGTTTTTGTTTTTTTTTTTTTTTTTTGCTTACCCACAAGTTTGCTCACCTCCAGCCCCAATCCAGGGGCCACTCACCATGGCTCACCATGGCACACAGGAAAAGGCTCACCCAAAGCCAGCTTTGACCACCCCTCCCCCCAGAAATCGCCCACCTCTCAGACTTGCTTCTGTGAACTGGGCTCTCACAGGATGTGCCAGGGGGAACAGGAATCAATCGTAGCTTTAAGTTTGCCAAGTGGGCTACAAGTAACAGCCCGCTGCTGGGCACCCTGCAGTCTGCTGGCCGGCGAGCTCGGTCCCCGTGCGCTTGTGTACCCTTGCCCTGGGGATTTGGTTGTCTTTCTCTCCCCCGACTTGAGGTCAACAGGGTGCTCGGGAGCCAAGCGGGACCAGGAGGTCTTTGCCCTGTATGTCATCCTTAGGCGTCACTGAAGCCTGGGAGACAGGCGGGATCCTGAGCCACAAAAACTGCTTTCAGTGTGGTGATATAAGTTTCTAGTCCTTGCATTTTGGGAGGCTGAGGCAAGAGGACGTAAGCTCGAGTCCAACCTGAGCAACTCAGTGACTTAGTGAGACCCTCTCTCAAAAGCCATCGGGAAGTTTCTCAAAAGATTGGAAGTACATATCCCCTTCAATACAGCGATACCTATTCTGGGGATTTTCCCAGAAGAATTAAAAATGTCATAAAACAGAGATACATGTGAACCCGTGTTCACAGCAGCACAACTAACAACAGCTAAAATGTGGAAGACACCAAAATACTCATCCACAGACCAATGGATACACAAACCGTGGTGTTTGTACACAAGGGAATGCTACCCGTCTATAAAGACAGATAGGTTGGAGGCTTTCATAGGTAAACAGAGGCAACTTGACACCATCATGCTCAGCGAAGTGACTCAGAAGCAGAAGGTGAAATATCGAATGGTCTCCCTGATATGAGAAACCCAGATCACAATCACTTCATAGGACTAATTGAGGGGAATAATGGGAACTGGAGCAGGGGTGGGGGAAGGCGGGAAGGTCAAAAGGGGAGAGGAGAAGGACTTGCAATTTTGTTACTATATATATATAAAATATATATGCACAAAATACTCAAAACCAATGGGAACGTTATGTATTGCATTTATACATATTAATAAAATGGAGAAAAAAATTTAAAAACAATAAAAAGGGCTTGGGTATGTAGATCAACACAAAATCCATGATTTCAACAGCAAGTACTGAAAAACAATAACCAAAAAAACCCAGTAACAACAAGAGAAACAAAACAAGAAACCTGCTTTTTCCCCTCTGGCTGGTGCCTGGGATTCTGTCTCTACTTTTCCTTGTTGGAATGGGCCCAGTTATCAGCGGCCTGACTTTGAAGTTGAAAATGCTTTCCTGCAGAGACGACCTGGGTGCCTCCACACCACCTCCTCCCGCTGCCTGGGCTGGGCACAGCTCGCCCTGTCTGGCCAGGTTAAAGGAGAGGGAGTCACAGCCGCGGGACCAGCACCTGCTCCAGCTGTGCTGAAGGTGACCTTGTCATGGCTGTGAGGCTGAGTCTGGGCCGGCAGTGACTTGGCACAGGATGCTGTGGGGTCCACGGGAAAACTCCCGGGGGCCACCCCTCAGCCTTTCTTCCATTTGTCCCGCCTGCTGCCTGGATGTTCACGTGAGGGTGCAGCCCTGCAGCCGTTTTGGACCGCGAGGGCCTTGAGACCACAGAGCAGAGAGGCCCTGAGCGGCTGGTCTTCAGACTTTGTCAAGCAGCAGCGTCATCTGGATTGTAAAGTGCTGCTTTTGATTCTGATGCTGCAGAACTCACTCGCAGGCAACAGGAAAGGAAAAGATCTCCCTCCCCGCTCCCCAGGGCCTGCATCTTCACCCATCAGGGGTGCATCTCATCAGCTCCTCCACAGCCACCACCTCCCTCACACTCCCGGCCACAGCCCCGCAGGCGGCAGGGAGCCAGGGCAGAGCAGGCCAGGCCTCTGCTCTGTGCAGCCAGGCTGTGCTGACCCACCAGGATGGTGGGGAGGGCACTGTGGCCTCCTCCTCTGACAGAGTCCGCAGAGTCAATGCTTTGTGTAAGTGCGTGTGCACACGAGCAGTGTGTGGGCACATGTGCAGGTGTGCATACATGTGGGTTAAGCACTGTGCGAGTGCACGGCAGGTGGGAAGCACCCACGCACCTGGAGCCCCGTGCAGCCACTGCTGGCACCGTACAGGGTGCAAACAGTCCCCAAAACCAACAGCGGGAACACAGGAGCAGCTCAGCCCATAGGACAGGCCTGCTGACTCGCCTCTCAGAAAACGTACCTGCAGAACTGGTAAGAGACTTGGGAAAGATTTATTAGATGGAAATGTAAAGATGCCACTGGGGTTCAGAAAGTGAGATGCACTGTGCTCTGAGCTAGGAATATTTATGTGGAATCAGTGAATCTATGCCAAGTGTGGGGCTTGGTCCTACCCACAGGTGGGCACACATTGCACTGGGGACCCTGTGTGTGTTAACGGGCACCAGTCCTGCCACTCTCCAGCAACCTGAACCCAGACCCAAGCCGAGGAGTAGGACCAAGCCCCAAACTTTGCACTGTGTGCTACAACCTGTTCCCAGTATAAGTGTCTGGGGTCTGATCCTTGCCTCCCTCCCCAGTGCCCCTTTTCTGCCTCCTGAGGGGGGCATTAGTTTCCAGGGACCTCACTTTTGCCCCAGCTTGCTCTGGGGTCCCTCTGGTGCTACCTGTGGACTCTCATACTCCAGCTCTCCTATCACCCCTCCTCCCTATCATTTATCCCATAAGCCCGAAGAGCCCCATGAACCCCACAAACCCCACAAACCCAGAGTAGGGAGCTCAGGGTGCCAGATCCATGGTGAGAAACACCTGAGGGGAATGGTAGCACCACCAGACAGATGGAGAGCGTGTGTGAAGCCCCTGGAAAAGGCCTCATTTCTGTAAAGAAGACAGTAAGTTCTGTACCAGAAATTATTCTTATTGTGTTCATAAAGATATAGTTAATTTTACGGAACAGTTTAAAGGCCCAGAAAAACACAAATGAGACAGTGAACCTCAGAGTAACCACAGTGCCAGCTGAGGGGTGGCGGGAGCTTGTGGCCCTTCCCAGGGCGCAGGCATTTCAAGCACAGTCTTCTCCAAAGCGCTTCCTTTTCACTTAATTGCACTTGGATTAAAATCCAGGTGGGCAGATGTTTAGCCTGGGAGTCCGACAGCACCGTGGTTATGTGAATGAGCCAGGGCTGGGACAGTGGAAGGTGGGGGGAGGCCCCAGGAGAGGCCGATCCCCCAGGGAGTGAAGGGCCCCAGGAGAGATCCTGGCCGATCCATGTTAGGAAGGAAGGCAAGTGGGGAGAAATGGACACCAGGTTGAAACGCGCTTCCGTATGTTGAAAGCCAGTGAAACAGTCACTGGGGAAGCGCTTGCCAGGGCCACATCCCAGTGACAGCACGCAGGGCGGTCACAGAGGCCCTTCCGTGTGGCCTGCCCGGACGAGACACCCCTTCTCCACCTGCGGCAGCCCACGCAGCCACTCAGCCGGCAGCCGGATGCCAGCAGCTCACAGCTCCTTGTGGTCTCCTCCCACCTTTTTCTTTGGGTCCCTGTTCAACCTGCCCATGGTTAAGTGTTCCAAAGCCAGCGGGACCCCGAACCTAACCCCAGTGGGTGAAGCACCTGAGGAAGGGGCCAGGCAGGGACCAGTGGCTCCCTCCCCTCACCTTTGGGCAGCAGCCTGTAACACCATTGTGACCATGACCAGCATCTGCACCCCGATGGCAGCAGGCCCTCTGTGCCCTTCCCTGGCGTGGTGTCACCTGCCCCGGTGCCCCAAATGAGCCTGCTCCATGCCACTCGCTGCTGTGACGTGCGGGTCTGATCAGACACGCTCCGCTGATGGCACCAGGTCACCCTCTCGCACTACTGGGCAGTACTGGGGTGTTAATCACTAAGACAAGCTGGACATGGGGGGGTCACATGCCTGGAGATCACGTGGAATCCCCTGCAAGCCACCTTCAATGTGACCTTGCCCTGGTCTGCCCTTCCTTCCCCAAGTCTGACTTTTCCCCCAAAACATGATAGAAATCAGGAGGCGGCGGCTGCCCCTTGCAGGCATGTGTGCCAGGGTCAGCATAAAGCCTGGAACACCACAAGCTTTATCAATAAAACGGTTTCTGCCACCCCAACTAATGACACAGCTGGACAGCCTGGTAACAAGACACTAGCCAGGCCTGGTGGCGCAAGCCTATCATCCCAGTTCTCTGAGAGGCAGAGGCCGGGGATAATGACTTCAAGCCCAGTCTGGGACTTTTAGTGACTCAGTGAGCCGTTATCTCAAAAGAAAAAATACATTTTTCCAAATAGGCTGAGGATGGGCTGGGGGTATAGCTCAGTGGTCAGAGAACTGGCCTTGGATGCACAAGGCCCTGGGTTCAATTCCCCAGCACCTCATAAAAATTATCCAGCCATGCCGGCACAAGCCTGTAATCCCAACACGCAGAAGACTGAGGCAGGAGTGTTGCCACAAGTTTAAGACCAGTGAGTTCAGTGAATCTCTCACACTACAGAGAGAGAGAGTCCTTTGTCTAAAAAAAAAAAAAAAAAAAAAGGAAAAGAAGACAGAAAACAGGCTAAGGATGCAGCTCGAAGCAGAAGCCTTGGGTTAGATCCCTAGTACAGTAAATAGGTGAACCTAGCCTTAAATACCTCTCATAAATACACAGGACATCACAAAAATAAGACAAAAAAAAAAAAAAGCCAGCATGTATGGTTTGAACCTAAATGTCCCCCTCCGAAGTGTCCTGCATGGAAGGTGACTGGGTTATGGGCGCTGTGCTCAGCAGCTCCTGGCTGGCTGTGCCATGAGGTAAATCACAGAGGTGAGGCCAGAAGGGGGTGTTTCTGTCCCCAGCTGGCGCCTCCCTCCCGTCTCTGCTTCCTGGCTGCTGTGGGAAGTAGCTGCCCGCTGTGCCCTTCGGCCTTGGAGCCCGCCAACCGTGGGCTGGCACAGCGAGGCAAGCTAAGTGCCACCTCTGAGTAGTCGGTGTTGGGTACGGGGTCCCTGTGATGGGAGAGTAGGTACCTTACAACCCAGCAGGTGCACGTTTAAGGCAGTTGTTCAAGGAAAGGGCTCCCGTAGGTGGCATCTCTGCACCTTTTCCTCACACTCCCACCCACCCACGGAAGAGGGTGTTCTGTTCGCTCACACATCTACCCAGGCCAGCTGTGACCCAGGCACGGCCGCACTGCGAGAATCCTGGGGAGGCAGAGGGGCAGGGGCCACCCTCTCCTTACCAGGGAGCATAAGCCTGCTGCCAAGGTGGCAGCCCCAACCTGGATCTGGGTGAAGGAAGGACCTCAGAACCAGGGGGAGGACAGAGCCAGGCCCTCTGATACCCCCGTGGGATGTGGTGGCCACGCAACTCTCTGGCACTTGTTCCATGAGTCCCTCAGTTGTGGCAGTCACTGTGGCGTTGAACTGAGCCAGAGTCCACCTCAGGCTGGGGACAGCCGAGGCCAGCAGTCACGTGCCCCGAGAGACCCCTCCAGAACGCTTCAGGTTGCCTCCCACCACTCCTGCTACTGCAAGCCCACCCCTCCCCTTCCCCAACCTCAGCAGGAGCCACAGTCCCCCCCCACCCCCCACCCCCCGCCCACAGGAAGGGCCAAGGATGGGCAGGAGACCCAACCTGCCTCAGGCCACCCGCCCTGCTCAGCAGAGCCAGAGCCAGGTGCCACAGCCTCCCACCAGGCTGTGCCTGGGCCCCAGAACATGTTTGTTTAGACACATGATGGCTAGGTATGTGGCACCTCTGGAGTCTGGGATCCCAGGAGGCCGAGGCGGGACAGTCACTTGAGCCCAGCCCATACAGCAGAGTGAGACGCTGTCTCAACAAAACGAAACATGTGGGACACAGCTGGGAGGCGGATCAGCACCTCAGCAGAGCTGTGTTCCCATTGCCCACCCCCCACGTTGTGACTTACAGCAGCGCCCAGGCCGTGACTGTGGGCAGTGGAGTGCCAAACACCCACGATCCTCCCCCAGCCACACCCACACTTGGTGGCTCTTCATTTTTACGTTTTTAATTCTTGAGCGGGTTCTAACTACTCCCCAGATGATCTCAAACTGGCAAGGCCAAGTGACCCTCCCACCTCGGCCCCCTTGAGTAGCTGAGACACTGGCTTTGCATCTTTTAATTAAAGGCCAACTCCTAGAATCACGCGTTAGAACTCAACATTTTCTTATCAGAAAACATAAACCAAATGCTATTTGAAGTCATCAAGTTATCCTAGTATTCTAACCATCACAAGCACTTAATAAATAATAGTTACTAGCAGATGCTAACCAGGTAATACGCATCCTGGGGAACAGAAACACCTGTGCTTGGGTGGGCCTGGAGCGGGGAGCAGAGAGCACGGGCGCCCTTCAAGCCAGCTCCTTCCCTTATTACTTAACATCAACTAACCCGGTTCTGTTTGTTTGGTTGTTTGGTTGGTTGGTTTTTGCTTGTGCTCTGCTAGCCGGGGATGGAGCCCAGGGCCATCACACTGCGCTGTGACCCCAGCTTGGCTTTATTTTTGATCTCAAGACAGGGTCTCACTGGGTCGCTAGGTTGTCCAGGAGGACTCAAACTTGAGATTCTCCGGAATCAGCCTCGCAGAGGGCTGGGATTACGGGACTGCACCACCAGGACCACTTAAAGCTCGACTTTTAAAAGAAACTTGTAACACGTTGGAGACAAGGGGTTTGGGGAATCAATGAGCATCTACGTCTGCCCCTTTTTCAGAGGTTCACCGCTTTCCTAGCTGAACATTGCTCCTCTTTCTACCCTGACTCGTGTTGCAGCCTTTTCATGCCATTGTTGTGTGGATTTCATAAAGAGGGATACTTGTCTATAATCAGTCTTTTGTGTTTGGTCCATTTCACTAAACATTATTGACTCAGGGTGGCCCCATTTTTGTTCAAAAGCTTCACATCTGTCTTTCTTTATGGCTGCATAATATTCCATTTTGCATAGGTACCTCACCTCCTTTAACTACCCATCTGTGTACGAGCAGGTAGGTTGTTTCCAGGATTTGGCTATTTTGAATTGTGTGTACACACACACAGACACGCACGCAGACACACATGCACAAACACACACAGACACACATTTATATATTTAATAATTATGCAAGAAGATAGCTAAAATTGCATAAATAATACAATTTTTAAATTCCTGAATCATGTACCCCTCAATGTACTGAAGTCTGAGACTCATTTGAATTTTTGATTATTGTATAAGTTTTGATTTGTTGCTTTTAAGTCATCGCTGCCTTCTCCATGCTCAATATTGTTCAAATTACGACTTTCAAGTAACAAAGCAGAATTTCAACGGAAAAAAGAGAGATTTGTCCCTTGTCCTCCAAGGAGGTCTGTCACTGGGCTCCTGGGCTCCCCCCTCTCCCGGCTCCTCAGGAAAAGCCCCATGTGCCACTACAGGGCCGGATGTGGGGAGCCGGCAATTAGATATTCTGTGAATTGACGTGAAGTGGGTGTGGGGTCTTGTCCCAGAATCAGACAAGCAGGAGTAGCCTATGTGGTGCCTAGAATTTCGGGTGAGGCAGGGAGAGGTGCCCTGCGGCCGTCCTATCTACCAGCGCTCCGCGTGTTTTTGGAGTAAGGACAGCACGTGGCGGGGACAGGAGTCAGGGGGGCTGACAGGGAAAAGAAAGGAGACGGAAGGGACAAGGAAGGACCCGAGAGAGCACAGGCGGTCGGCGGCCTGTGCTGACGCCGTGCCCCAAAGACGGACCCAACAGACGTGGGAAGCCAGACCCAGAGCCTTGAGCTCCGGCCGGCCTGCGGTCTGAAGGCCCGGTCGCCGCTCCCGCCCGCGTCTCTGCTCCCACCCAGCCCTCCCGGACCAGCAGCAGCCGCGGGACCGCTCACCCGTGGTGTCCAGCGGAGCCAGGGGCCGCCGCACCGGCGGTGTGGGTGACTGCATCCCTGCACGGAGATCCGGCACCTGTGCAGCGGGGACCGGCTCCCCAGGCGCAGCGACAGGCCAGCTACTGCCAGGGCCTGAGGCCGGGGGTGGCACCGCCCGCTGCCCGCTCCCTCCGCCCCTCCTCCCGCCCCGCCCC